>JANHFT010002968.1:109350-124011 GCA_032467955.1 Pseudoxenodon macrops | reverse complement strand
GAGAGAGAGAGAGAGAGAGAGAGAGAGAGAGAGAGAGAGAGAGAGAGAGAGAGAGAGAGAGAGAGAGAGAGAGACTTCTTAACAGCACTAAAAGAACCTGCCTGAACCAGCTAGACTGGAGATACTACAAGGAAGACAAGGTGAAAGCCATGTGGATTTCCAATGCAATAGTATTCAAAGAGCAAGTGCAGAGATAGAGATGGCCCACTTTGTGGTTCTAGAAGATGGACCTGTTTAATTGATGGACCCAGAACAGGATAGTCCTGTCTAAGTAAATAGGATGAATAGATACCATGGGAGACAATCAGTCCTTCAAATTATTAAGCCCTATACCATGGAGAGCTTTATGTCATAACCAGTTATCTTGACTCTGAAAACCAACTAACAACCAGTGTATCTTATGCTGTAGGGTTGTTACATGGCTACGACAACACTTGCCCATCACTGCTCATGCTACTGTATTCTGTATATTATGCATATTCTAATTATTCTTCAAGGGCATCCTCATGTAGAACAGATTGTAGTAGTGCAACTGTAAGTAACTAAAGCAATAGCAACCATGAGGGACTTCTCTCTAAGGATTGAGCACAACTGGAATATAAAGTGAACCTGTGCAAAGTACTTCTTAAACATAACTGACACCTACTTGTCAAGCAGGAGCAATGAGTTTAGGAAGATTCCCCCAAATTGTGCAAGGTTTGAGCAGTCAGTGCATCCTCACTCAGGATTAAAGGTGGGAAATCTCCAGAACTTTCAGTTACCTTGTCTTGTTAGGCTGACCTTGAGATTTTTCCCATTCAGAACTTCAGACCCCCCATTCTCTTCCTCCAAAAAAACCTCCAGACTCTGTGGCAACATTTTTACAGGATTATTTGGTTGGTAAGGGGTTAAAATGTTCATCTGACTATCCTAAGCATACTGAATTGATGTATGATCCTCCAAATGGATGGGTTACCTTCCCCAATGACTTCATGTAGATGTTAAACAGGAGGGGTGAAAATGTCAAGCCTTGAGACACCCCACAAACAGGTAGTTTGGGGTTTGATTTCTCCCATTCTAATCAATACTGGCTGGAACTGGCTTCACAGAAGGAAATAAAACTGGCATAGCATTATGTTCAAATAAATCTCTATATTATGTATATGTGGAAAGTTAAAAGGAGATTAAGCAATGGGAAGATAAATTAATTATCACACAAGACATACTTAATGACTTAATTCCATATTGATGGAAATACCTACAAAGAATTATTTGAAGCAATTTTCAATTACCTACTGTGTAATATCTAATTTTCTATTCTATTTTGGAACTAAAAGTATAGAGGGGGGAAATAGTGGGAGCTTATCTTATTACAAATATGAATAATTTTAGTGTATGCTTCTTCTCTAACTGTTGTAATAACATTAAGGGGGGAAAAACACCTCCTGATCCTTTGTGTTTTAGAGATATGACTCATAGTATATCTCACCAGTGTTGTTAATCATCTTCAAAAATGAACATGCATCACTAACCAAGCTTTTGGCTCACAGTAGATCACAGTCAAGCTGTAGAAAGCTTAAAGAGCAAGAAGCTAAATAACTATGAATGGAAGCATTCACACCAACAAGCTAGCATTTAAGAAGCATTGGGAGCAAGGGATATATTGATTTAATTTAAGTATTTATTATTTAATTCATTTTACAAAAGATCAAATCACTATCTTGGCTACAATAAATATCAAATGATAGAAAGCAAAATGGCTGAAACCTATACGGTATGCTGAACACCACCAATAAACAATAAACAGATGTTATTGCCATCACTTACAATCAAACGTACAGATTTTCCCTTATATCAAGTATTATTATTTTTTCTGATCCTTTACTTTCTTCGCATATCAAGTCCACTTGTCCAATAAAATTAGTTTTGTGAGGAAGGCAAGTGTAGAGAATAAGTAGGGGCTAATGTAAATTATACTGATTTAATGAAAGCCTCTGGGAACAATATGATTTGATATGGCGTTATCTATCCTCCAGAATCCAAATCAGCAGTCCAATAGAGATTGTGAAAGGGATTTCTAGAGAAAGAAATGGCGGACAAATGATGATCTCAGCAAAGAATGAAGAGCTTTGTTCAAACTTCTCTGGACAAAAAGACTTGAGATCATCCACAAGTGCTCCACACAATTGCTTCTTATGAGGATATCACAGAATAGAATTCTCAGGTGGGCTGAAAGCTCATCTTACTCAAATTTAGGTCAATCCCCTTGAAAAGACCTTACATTTGCATGCTTCCTTTTCTAATATTGTTAACTTATTTCAGCTATTAGAAACCTTAGATTGGCATATTTTATTGTACTGGATGGGTTTTTCTTCCATACTGTGCAAAAAAAGTTTTAACTGCAAGTTTAAGAACTTTAAAAACCTTTTGAATAAATAGCAAAAGGGTGATTAAAACTTTGATATTAGAAAGTTACAAATGGACTAAGAATCAAAATAAATTTGAAATAAGATTTTGGAATTAACTATAAATAATTCTTCCTATGGGAAAATACTTTACTCTTATTTATTTTTAAACATTAGGTAAGATTTTTTTAATGGGCTCTAGAAAGAATTAAATATTTCAATTAAAGAAGATCATATAAACTGAACTTACAATTACAGAATGGAGCAAAACATTTTAAACAGACTCAGAAATTTATATTAATAGTGTCAACAAAGACTAAATTTGCCTCTTTGGAAACAATGTGTCTCAAAGATGTTATGGAAAAGAAACATGTTTTACTTGACAAGATCAAGACTGAACTGAAAGTGGGTTTAAAAGTATGCCATGGAAAAAGATGTTACACTGGACATAGAAAAAAATTGGCTGATGTAATAATTAAAAGGAATATAAAACAAAGAAAACAAGAGAGTGATATGAATAATTTTGCTATATTGGATTTACAAAAGAGGCTTTTATATTGGAGAATCTTGTGAGAATGGACAAAGGAAAATGAAATTATGGTAGATTTAATTCTAGGGACTTATTTGAATGTATTAAATATTAAAATTGTTAGAAATAAAAGGAAGGAATACAAAGTTGGTTTATTTGATCAAGGTTAAAATCAATTTGGTGTTATTTCTCATAGCCCTTAATGGACTTTTGCTGACCATTTTTGCTGAAATTTTGCTGGATTTGTTTATAAATGAACTACGGGAAGAAGACAGTATCTGTTATATTTAAAGAGGAAATGCTAAGTTATTAAAATTGTTTTAATTTTTGTGTTGAAACTTTTTTCCCCATTTCTTATTTTTTTTATTTTTGCATCTTTTCATTTTTCTATCTTTCTTTAATTTGCATTAAATTTTAATATTATAACTATATTCTTACACTGTATTAACATATTATCACATCCTTTATAGTTGAGTTCTTCTTTTAGCTGGACTATAAAATGCAGGAGCAATGCAGGAATGCTGACTTTGCATATTCTGATAATATTTTTTTCGGTACCTGCCAGATGGGCAACTATGGTATCAGTCATCCCCCAGCATTTGGATGAATAGAGAGAGGCAAATATGTCATACATGCTCACTCGTCCTTGAAAGAAATGTTTAAGCTACTAAGACTTGCTTGCAACAAAATATCCACCTTTTCTATTTTGGAGAATGACTATTATAATCCTAATTATTGTACTCATTTGATTACCAGTATTTAATTTAGAAAAAAATGTTCTACTGTGAGCCTTAGCCACCCAGGAACCATTTGATTGAAGGAAGCTACCGAAGAAATATGTACATTGTTCATAATTATAGATGTGAATCCAAAATAGGACAACAGGATTCTGAACACTTAGGGATAATGATAGGTATACATGGCATTGGGTTGACTTAGAAATAAGCCAAGCTATTTCCCAAATGATCCAGAAAATGGCTTGGTCCATTGCCAAAATAAGCCAAGCCAAATTTGATTCTGTCCCTCTCAACATGTTTGACAGTCATAAATTGTTATGTCTCCCAGATGTCTGGTTGTTAAGTGTCAGCTTCATTCATTCATTTGCATGTGGCTAGAAAATATCTCTCCTGTGGAGCTCACAGTGAGCTAAATAAGCAGGATGTACCTGTTAAAATGGATGGGGAGGAACCCAGCCCTCAGATTGTATTACTGAGACCACATTCTGCATATAGGTTTTGCTACAGGACCAGCTGTTTTGTGGGATGAAATAATTTAATGTTCTTCTTTTCATTAATTGAGTTAGGATAGACCAGGGGTGTCAAACTCACGTTGTCACGGCGGCATCACATGATGTATCTGAACTTTTTCTCCCTTCGTTAAACCAGGTGTGGGTGTGGCCAGTGCATGACCCATCCAGCCCGCGGAGTTTGACTGCCCTGGGATAGACTATCAGAATTAATAAGGAGATTTAAAGAAGCAGAAGCAATCTAGAGCCACTTCTTTCTCTTCATATTTGACAGTATCTGAAAGGAATCTTAAAAGGGATTTCCTTTCCATGATGTATGGATAAGCAATGATGGAGAAATGCTCAGCATTTGTAGATGAGCCCACAATTCCCATGTGCCTGGCAAATTCAGGTTGCCAATTTCAAGGGCAAATTGAATTTTGTAGGTGGAGATGGGAGAGATTTCATGCTTTTGATATCCTTGCTTGCACATCGCTCCTGAGTCCAGAGAATATCTAAATAGAGCCTTCCTGGTTTGTGGAAACTGCCATTTTGGATCTAGGGCACCTGTAAGTTGGAAATAATTTAATATAAAATTCTGCTCCATCTTGAATTTTATTCTGAACCAGAGAGAAATATGAAGCTCTGCAGTTCTTGTCTCTTCCATCTTAGCTCTTTGAGGCAATTGTTATTCCGAATCAAATGCTTGAAAAGAATGAACATAAGCTTTTGACCATAACTTAAACAATCAAATGAGAGGTTGTGAAGTGCTAATCTCCCCTTATGCAAAACAAACTGAAACAATGGAGCATGCAGATGAGCAGTAATTTTTTCCTCGCACAATGACAGATTGTTTTTGTCTGCATTTGACTCAAAATAAGTGAAAATGTTATCTTCACTATAAAAAAAATATGTTTGCTTGCACAGGTAAGTGTCCTGAAGAAGAACTTCAGCTGAGCCTCAGAATTTTGCAGAAACAATTGGGACGATCTTCGCATTCCTTAAAACATTAAAGCTGAATGCAGGAACCCACTAAGCAGCAAACAGAAAGCATCTACTTGCTGACAAGGGGCTTGCAGTGCATTTGAATATGTATTTTGTTTTATTGCAAAAACATTCGCTTATAATTAGTGCCTGGGGCTCAAAGTAAGACAGAAATGTACAAACCTGTAAAATTGCAGGGTTGTTAGAGACATATTCAAAATAAGCTTGAAATTGCATACAGTTTAAATAAAACTCCTGAACACCTGCCTTTCAGCATCTTCCCCCCCCCCCCGTACATGTTTCTTCTCCATTCCTGAAATCCAAAAGTCTGGCCTTCATCACAGTTTGATCTCCCTGGATGGATGGTGGTAGAATTCATTTCCAGCTACAAATACATTCATTGTGTGAACTGTTACCACTGGGCCAGCTGAAGCTTAGGCGTTTATCTAATAAAAGCAAGGTAATAGCTGAAATGGAAATGGCCCATTTTCACATCTGACTGAAAGACCTAGTGAATGTCCCTGGAGAGGTGCTTAAAATGGATCCAAATGGCAGCTCCCTCTAGAAATCTCTTCACTTTCCCATTACTAACCCAATTTGACATTTAATTTAAAAATTATCAGACTCATCTCCCAGCTCGTCCCTATTTGGCATAATAAAGTTTTCAATTATCCAAATGCAAAAATATAGTGATTTGTTCAAAGACAGAACACTAATTAAAAATGGAGGTAATGACAGAGGTTTGTATATAAAATGCCTCTAAAACTAACACAATGCACTGAGTGTATTCAGATATAAGCAGCAATTCAGAGTTTGCATTTCAGAATAAATATGCTAAGATCATATTATAAAGCACCAATCTAAACTAACAATTTATCCTGCCCAAAAACGATAACCATTTCTGTATTGGGTGAATATAGAAATATTTTTTAAAATAAAAATAAACAAACCAAATAGCCAAGATCTCAAGAGCTTTCATACACAATATTGAAATTTATGTTTTGACAAATTCAAGTAAATTCACATGAAATTTCAACAGCCTCAGATGAAATGTAATGAAATCCAGGCTCTTATCTCATAAACATCTTGTAAAAATATCAATATCATAAATTATAGAGGGATGAAGACCTAACTGTTCAAGATTATTTCCATGGTTCCTGGCACCAGACAGAGTAGCTAACTCCCGGCTTTGAAGTAGTTTTATTCAACCAGTACAGATGCTCAGATCTGTACAACAACAAGTAAAAAAGAATAGCAGAAGTGAAAAAACATGAACTTCACAAGGCATCCTTCCTATAGCTGCTAAATGATTTAGAGTCCCTGCTCTTGAAGTAGTTGATTTGCCAGCAATGTCAGTGAGTTTACCAGAGAGCTTTGCTTATGAACTTCAGAGATAAAGTTCAAAGTAGTGATAATTCAAAGAACAGTAATATCTACATGCCAATATTTCAGACAGGAAAATAGGGACATCTTTAGAAAGCCCTTAAGCCACTGTAGATGTCAGCTCCTAACCAATTTTGGCTTTTTTTGTGTGAAAAAGATAAGCTGGATCTAATCTAAATATGACCTTAAAAAGAGGCCGCTAAGGATTCCAGATTATAAACTGGTCTAGGAAAGTGGGAGGGCAGGGACAGAATTTATATTTTGGCCAAGAAAACAATATGGATATAGCATTGTAGTCATGAGGAATTTGAACATATTAGCAATGAAACATTTCACAAATTCTCCTCCAATATTGAGGCTGCTTGATTTATAATGTGCTTTACCTATGTGTTCTGGAATAGCCTGTGCTCCAATTTAAAAGCCAGAAAAATCGCTTTTTTAAAATAAACAAGTGTAAAGCAACCAGAACTGGGCTCTAAAAATAAAAGTATAAACCAAATAGAAGCAGATCACCAGAATTCTATATTGCTGCTACCTTCTGTGTGGTGATAGTTTGCATTTTTTTTTACAGTCTCAGTCTACTAAACAAATTAAAACTGTATTAAAAAAATACTAAAAAGCACCAAAATATCCATCCATTATTTTTTCTAGTTGCAGGAGAGAAATGATAAAGGGAAAAACAAAAGTTGCTACTTTATCAACACACATGTGCAAAAACAGTTGATGACACATTTAGGATTAAAGCTGCAATCTTTTAAACATTTGCATAGAATTAAGTTCCACTAAACCATGGGACTTTCATTTAATTAATGTTAATATAAGGCTATCAACCCATCTGGTGTGACATAAATATTGTTGGATTGGTTCTACTATATCAGCCCATGTTTAGTCTACAGATAAAAGTCTACAGATACAAAATGTGCAAGGTCCATAAAATACAAAATTTGAAAAGCTGTATAGTGTGCTTTATAACCTTTTAGCTATTTTCTTACTATCATATCTAGATATATTGGTACATGTATGCCCATTCGTAGATACAGACCAAACGAAGACATTATAACTTGGATTGTTTGACTCCAATACAAGGATTTTTAGAGCTGTGGCAGTGTAGAATACTGTAGAATGCAGTATTCCAGAGCAACTGTGCCCACCGCCAGAAGTTCGATCCTGACTGGCTCAATGTTGACTCAGCCTTCCATTACTTCTGAGGTCTGTAAAATGAGAACCCAGATTGTTGGGAGCAATATGCTGATTCTATAAACTAGTGAGTGATATAAACCACTCTGAAGTGATATATAAGTCTAACTGTTCATATAGTACATTTCAATATACGGTAAAGAATGGAATATTTCAATCTAAACTATGATAGGGTTCACAACTGATCTGGAAAACAGGGATCAAGAATATTGGAAAAAGAAAACAAAGAAATATGTTAGTGAACATTCTTCAGTGTCTTCAGTAAATATGAATATCATGTAATCATCTCATAGACTTCATAGTACATTAGAGCTAATGTGATAGGAGCAGCTGCCAAAGAATAATCAAAACTCACCTTTCATTTTAAACTGCATAACTTGGAGTCCCTCTCAAAACTTCCTGATCTTGTTTCTGAATGACATGCCAGTGTTTGCCTGGTAATGTCACAAGAATCACAGAATCCATTAGAAACATGGAGCCAGCCTATGAGTGGAAACGGTTTGGGATCAATTCCACACCTTTATCAGATGTGGTGATTCTTTGTGGATTTTGATATACTGATCTTTTGATTTTATATTTAAAGAAGCTTGAATTAATAATATATTCTCTAAAGGCTTGTTCCATGTTTCAGTGTGATTCTGCCATAGATCGTTTGATCGAGTAGCACGATGAGCCAATGTAGGTGAAGTGGTGAATGAAATATTTTGCATTAAACCACATCAATATAATTAGTGAAAAAATATTTCCCTAAAAATGAAACAAATACCAAGATACTTGCAGAGGTAACCTATACATTTATTACTGGACAATACAGTTCTATGCATACCTACTTGGAAATTAAACACTGAGTTAAATGGCATTCATTTCCAGGTACCTTATCTCTATTTAAGCATATCAGGAATACTGCCTACATTTCAGGTTATATTTTCTTTAATGTCCTTTTTACATCACTGATGCTGCACCTCAGATTTGCAACAATGTCAAGATAAGGGATGGAGCAGAATTTCATTGATTTGTGCAGTTGTGAGGGCACTGAGATATATTCAAGGTGTCAGTTTCTGAAGAAAAGTGTTAAACATTGGATAATAGCCAATAACCATTACATTTCTCCTTTTATTTAGTTAACAATGATATAGTAGATCTTTTTTATACTTGGCAATAACCCAAATAATGAAGGAAAGATATCACTCCTAAAGGTACTTACCAGGGAGATCCTGGAACAGGAGTAGATGCAACAGGCTTGTTGCCATTTGAAGCGTTTTCATCATCTGTGAGTAGTTTTAAAGAATGAGTCTTCAGAAAAAAGAAACAGATTAATCAGCAAAAGACGTTGTTATATTACGTGTTTTATTTATATTCTAGCAAGCATTTTTTTTAATTTGGTAGATTGCAGCTTTCTTCAAAGAGCCCCAGGAAGTGCACATGATGTTATTTCATAGTTCTCCAAGCTTGTGGCTTCGTTTTCAAATGTTTTGTTAGCAGGCTAGGTAATATCTTCAGTGGAGTTTAGGGGATATTAGTGTCAGTGTTCTTCTTCATTGAAGCCTGGCACTCCACAAGCAATTCCATCAATAGACACATTGACCTACAACCAGCCTACAAATCCCTACAAATCAACCGCACAACCAACCAGAGACAGCACCGACCCTCAACCAACCCATGCAATTCCACCCCAACACCTCTTCACCTCCCAATGATCCTGCCCTGATGTAATCTCCTTATCACGAGACCCATCACAAGACTCACAGCCGAGCCTGACTTGACACATCCATACCTGAAGCCCTTATAAATAGAAGAACACTCACAATGATATCCCCTAAACTCTGCTGAAGATGTTACCCAAGCTACAGATATTCACTATTGCAATATGCATGCAAGCACACACACACATACTTATATACATACATGCATGTATACATACATAAATACATAAATACATAAATACATATAAATAAAGTGGTGGGTTACTACTGGTTTGGACCGGTTCTATAGAACTGTTAGCAGAAATTTGCCCCCGATCACCAAATTGGCAGTGACGGCTGGCTGGCCACTCCCCCAAACTGGTCCTACGACAGGAAATCGTTCCTCCGGATTGAAATTACCTAAAGAATAACCTTCTGTGCATGCAACCTGAACCAATAGGGAAGGTAAATGGAACCCAACCCTGATATATATGTATCCAAAGTTGGCAAACACACCCACAACCCTCCTCCTTTTATTTGCCCCACAACAACAACCCTGTGAGGTGGGGATTGGATTGAGAAACAGTGAATGGCCCCAAATTGCCCTGCTGGGATTCATGTCTAAGGCGGGATGAGAACTCACAGTTGTCCACTTTCTAGTCTTGTGTCCTAATCAGTAGATTAAACTGGATCTCTGGATATATGACTCAGTTCTGTGAAATGTATCAATCAGCACAGTTTTCACAATTTACATTTTGCTTATCATCTCAATAATGATAGTTACAGATTCTAGGGAACTCTTAATCCAAACATTCTCAATGGATTTTCTTTTTCTGATGAACTCTTCTCATCTGCCAGTTCATAGTCATCCATTTTTGGATTTCTCTGGCTGGGCCCACACTCCTGTTAAGGAGATGGAAGATGAATCAAAGCAGGAGGACAGAGAAACAAACTCTTGAATATTCAAACTTGGGGATATATCCATGTTGCAGGAGAAATTTATGAAGATTTATCTTTCTCAATTCAGAGTTAAACAATAAGAAACTAACCTTCTCACTTTCATTTTCTGCTGGCTTATCCTTCATTTCCGTATGTAAAATTAAGGTTGGAGGGCAAGATGTCCTGTCTGGTTCTTTCCCTTTATCTGCAATTACAAAATGATTAAATAAGATCCATCTATCTTCTGTTTTTCATTTAGAGGATCTCTAAATCTGAACTTAAAAAAAAAGAAGCAAAAATCCTCATTTAGAAAGATACATTATTTTTCCAAAATCAGTACACGTGCTATAATTCAAAACTATATTTTCAGCACCTTCAAAGTTTGTTATTAAATTATTTGTTAATCATAACTGACAGTAATGAATTATGCCATATATGTTTAGAAAAATGGAATTGAAAGTTTCAACATTCAACACTAAACCAGTGTTTTGAAACTTGGCGACTTTATGTTTTAAAATGTTGGTTTTTGATGCCGCTATCTTGACATAAAACTTTTACTGAATGAAAACAACCCATTTCTGTCAAAAAACCTACAATACAAAATCATTTCAGTATTTATTTTTTCTGTTTCCTTCCTCCCCTACACGTGCACACACACAAACACACACACACACACCAGTATATTAAAAACTCTGTTCCCTCTTCTTTGCCAATGGTTTTCTGGACAGATTTCTGATTTCATAGAAATAATGGCTGAGGGCTCTGTTGTCTGACTGATGTATCAGCTGTGTACACAGCAACGAAATCTCATTCATAATTTTGAAAATTCAAATGCAAATAAAAAGATACAAGTAACAGAGCCTTAGGCTAGTTAATCTCATTTTAACTCCACAAACAGATCCATTCTGGGACCAGATAATTGACAGAAAGTTGGCAGGCAGACACTTTTGTAAAATGGAGGGCATTTCTCCCAATGTTCAGAAAGTAGACTTGAATTTCTTCCTAATCGTTCTAAAAATAAATAAGCCCTAGGAAAACCAAAGGACACATCCATGTCAAGAGCTTTTATCAGACTGATTTTAAAACCACCCATTTTACATAACCCCTTGCAGCTAATGTGACATTAATCCACCAGGAAGAGATAGCATGTGAATTTTAAAAAGCTTAACTTTGTATTCAGTTTTAAAACTTATCTAAAGTATTTATTGCAGAGCAAATAGCTCAATAATGGGAAGGCAATGTTCCACAACATGCCAATCTCCATCATTTGTATTTCTGATTTCATCTAACCAGCATTAGCTGAAAAGTTTTTCCAAAAAATTACGTTACTTCAAGAAAATCAAAGGGCAGTTCCATAGTCATAAATAATCAACCCCAGAAGCTAGTTTGGTGGTGGATAACTGGTCATGGGCATGTCAGAAGGGGAGGCAGCCAAGGGCTACGAGGTAGGAGTAGAAAGGATGAATACAGGGAAACAACTGGAAGAGCAGCTGGCTAGGTTAGAGACAGAAGAGGCACATCAGAACCTGGGAAGCCCAGAGGTTTTGGGTGCAGAGGGCACACAGCTGCATCTGGTCAATGGAGATGAAGGCCTGCCACCTCTTCCTCCTTGCCTCCTCTCAGCACCTAGGGCAGAGAGGAGGCAAGCAAACAAAAAAACATCAGCCTGGCTACTTGCGAGGAGGCAGCTGTGCTTCTCTTGATGGGATGCATCAGGAAGCAGTTATTAAGCTCAGCAAAGTGAGTGAAACAATGCTGGGAGCAACGTGTCTGCTTCCATGCTGTGTATCCTTCAGCTGTTTTGATTCTTGCCTATGGAT
Organism: Pseudoxenodon macrops; assembly: GCA_032467955.1. Classification (NCBI taxonomy): domain Eukaryota; kingdom Metazoa; phylum Chordata; class Lepidosauria; order Squamata; family Pseudoxenodontidae; genus Pseudoxenodon; species Pseudoxenodon macrops. The sequence continues at coordinate 111,868 of JANHFT010002968.1, read as the reverse complement.
CATTTAACCTCTGTGGCCCAACGGTTAAAATGCAGTACTGCAGGCTGCTTCTGCTGACTGTCAGCTGCCTGCAATTTGGCAGTTTGAATCTCACCAGACTCAACCTTGATGCAGACTTCCATCCTTCTGAGGTGGGTAAAATGGGGACCCAGATTGTCAGCAATATGCTGACTCTGTAAACTGCTTAGAGAGGGCTGTAAAACATGGTGAAGCAGTATATAAGTCTAAGTGCTATTGCTATGGTGCCATTTGAACTCTGGACTTGCCTTGTGGATTTGCCTTTGCCCTTGGGACTTGTATTTGTGCTGTGGACTAGTGCTGGGTCCTTTTGAGCACCCTGTTGAATTCATTGTGGGGTGGGTGGTGCTAGCAAAGAGAAATGATGGGGAATACTAATTCAGGCTTGGGAGCCTTAATAAAGACTCATAACACCTGTTTGTGTGTGTGTGTGTGTGTGTGTGTGTGTGTGACAGTACAGGCGGGTTTTCTGCTCTGGTGTGAGTTATTATGAGGTTCTCATCTTGTAAGTTACTCATACTGGAGTAACTGGTAAAGCAATGCATGAGAGAGGGTGATTATTGCATTTATTTTCACTATTCTCTCTCTTCATGCAGTTTCAGTGTTGGTATTTAGAGCAATAGGTTCCTTCACTGATACATTTAGTGCAAGTGTAACACTCTATGACTCTAAGCATGAAGAAAAGAAGCACACAGAAGCTATGTGCATGAGGATGCCATGATGCAAGGTTTACACACTTGCACCTGTGTTGCAAGTTAACACATAAATACATAAGGGGAATAATATGCATTATGAAGTTACAACACTTGGAAGCTTACGGCCTCCACTTAGATGAAGCTCATAGGAATGACTTTTTTTTTTTAATGTCTGAAATCACATGAGATTTTGGTATTCATGCCTGAAAGGCCACAAGAATATGAGAATTACGAGAGATGTAGCGAACCCCTGAGACTTCAGCCATGGTTTATTTTATTATAATTATTAAGCACCATTTATTATATGGTCTTATATGGTGCTTAATATTGAAGCTTTATTTGTCAGGACATAATTCAAGAGCACAGAGGACACTTTTGTACATAACAATGCTTGCATGATGGGTTGTTACATCAAGCACAAAACTACTATATTGAATTCCTCCTGAATCTGGTGTATTCAATGAAGGAGAGGTAATAAAACAGGAAAAATGGCTGAACCTATTTGGTGTTAATTCTAAACCTAGGAGTTTTGTTGGCGTGTAAAATGACAGGAAACGTTTTCACTTCTGTTTGGAGGTGGTTTCAGAGCTGCAAATGGAGACCCAAAAACATATAAAAATTCTGACTAAGCCATCCTTTGATGAGAGAAGAAAATTGTGAAATAGTCCAACTATTTGATGAACTAGGTGAATTCTCAAAACTGGCCACCTATGTCTTTAAAAAAGGTAATAAGCAAACAGACCACCTATGTTTAATTATACACATTCGACATTTTCCTCTCCAGGTTGGTTAGTGTCCCTGACATTTTATTTATCTTATCGAAAATTGCAGGAGCAACTAATGTGTTGTTTAGAAAATACAGTGTCTGACGGATGAACATTTTTGAATAATAGGTTCTTAATATGTCTGCTGGAAAGTGAATTTGGGAGACAATGGGAAAACTGGAGTTGTTTTGATTTGTAGGAAATATTATTTTAACAATCACTGATTTTGCAATAGTTATAGAGATGTGCAAAGCAACCTGCATGCCCAGGACTTTTGTACAAACATAATTGGCTTTCATGTTTTGCCTGTTCTAGCAAAGCTAAGCCTATTCAATTACTCTCCAAGGGCTTAAGAAGCAGAACACTTTGACATCCCTAAGTATTCCTCATTTTGTGATCTTCCACTAACTCTCATGATATTGTCATCAAATAAACTCCAGCTTGAAAGCAGCACAAAACACTAGGCAATCAAAATTCATTTGAGGTTATGAAGTCTTGTTTTATTTAATATAAACAGTGCCAAAACAGAGAACAGGTTTGTAAAAGCAAAGTGCATTACTAGGATAAAATTGACTGAAGAATATATCCATTTGTATAGATCCACTCTATTCATGTTTATTCAGAGGAAATGTTTAGTAGGATTTATTGTTATTATTAATTTCTTAGGACTGGAAAATGTATGTTGTTGTTCTTTAAAGATAACAACCATGAATTTAGGGCAGAAACAAATCTAGGGTATTGTCACAATCACATAATTTAGCAGTGGCATGGATATATAAACTAAGGAACTGGATCCAATCTGGGTCGGTCACCAGGAACAGAGATTTAGTCTTCTGAGCTTTCGGACTCATGCTGGAGCCCATCCTCAAGGAACCTCTCTTTAGCAGAATGTTCTCATCCTGGTGACCAACCCAGATTGGATCCTGCAACATTATGGTGGGACAGATATTGTTTACATCTTATGATTTATGATTGTATCTTAGAAGAGTCTCTCTCTCTCTCTCTCTCTCTCTCTCACACACACACACACACACACACACA
>JANHFT010002968.1:98010-108771 GCA_032467955.1 Pseudoxenodon macrops | reverse complement strand
TTCTATTCTATTCTATTCTATTCTATTCTATTCTATTCTATTCTATTCTATTCTATTCTATTCTATTCCATTCTATGTGGTCCTGTCCACCATTAAACCATCTTTCCAAACAGTCTCCATGTTTCCAGTGTCTTTTTCCCCACTTGAAACTAAATCCAGATGGACATTTCTTCCAATACTCAGTTATGCTGATGAACTGTAAATATGGGGGATTAGCAATTTAATTTAAGAGATTCTAAAAAATTTAAAACTCCTGGCCTAACTTAAAATTTGATGGAATCTGCAACACATGTAAAAGTGTTGTCTAAAGTTTAGGTTTACAAAGGAACCAAGCAAGCAAGAAAAACACTATTGAGAAATGAAGGGAAATGCTGAATTAAAAGAATCCTCTAACTTTAGTTAGAGAATAAGAAGAGCCTTTAAGTAATTTATTATAATGAAATTCAGGAGTAAATATAAAACATCCTTTTAATGAATAATGATGATTTCAGCCAGTATACTACAAAAACAGTCAGAGTGCTATAAATTCTTTCCATTAAAGGGTATAATACAATCAAAATATTCTAAACCACAGTAACTAAAATATTGGCAACAATCAGTTCTATGCAGTAACCAATGAGTAATCCAGTTAGATGTTCATTCTTATTATGTCAATAAAGGCTTATGAACATATGTGTATCTTAATTGTCATGTTTTTGCAAATGTATTCAAAAGCAACTCATTTTTCCAGTCGGGAAGCAGCCTTGGAGCATTTTAGTTATTCATCAATATTGATTCGTGGGGCCTTAAAGCATGAAATGTCTCAGGTGACAGGCAGAACCAAACTACTAAAAAATGAATGGCGGTTGATTGAAAAGCTTCTTTCCCGTTAAAAAAAAGACAGCATCATAACCCAGCACATTTCCCTCTTGTTGTTGCTGATAAAAGAACAAGTTGTGATTAATGGCAGAATTCAGGGGCAATCATGGATGCAAGAGACAATGATATACAGATTACAAACAATAAATCAATAGATCCCTTTTGGGAAAAAGATGTCACATACAATGAATCTACGGTGCCTGTGTTTCTATTACTGGATTTCGCACGATAACCCAATGCTACTGAAATGCATGATTCACCTTCAGCCCAAGCTATTGATCTTTATTTTGGCAAAAAACTAGACATATCTGCTTTACTCATTCTGCTTTGGTTATGATTAAAAGACCCAGAAAGTTCTCATAAAATAAAGCATATGGAGAGGGGAATCATATACTCCACGTTCCAGTAAAGAGCTTTCTTCAAAATTGTTCCCATTTCCATTGCAGGGTGCATACAAAAATTGCACACTGAATTGGAATGGTTTTGTTTTTGTGGCTATAATTCTTCCAGAACTAAATAGAGACTGTAGCTTGTGAAAAGCACCTATTTGCATGTAAAAGACTGAGATTTAACCTCTGGCATCTCTAGATAGGGCTTCAAAATCTCCAATCTGAAATCCAGTTGCCAATACATGTCAATAATACCAAGCTGTGTGGATATTTTTTAGTAAACTGTGAAGTTGTGTTTTCCCTTCTTTATGCAAGCAGATTTTAAGTGACATTAAAGCCAGTCAAACTGTAAATATTCCCCATGTTCTTAATAATGTTCCACTTCTATGAAACATTGCTGTTTGGGGTGTAACCCGTAGAGGCTCTAGGTGTTATCCCAAGGTCTGTGTGTGGAGAATGTGCATTCCAAGTATCTACAAAATGTGTGTACCGCTCTCTAAATGTGCATAGAGTGATGTGAATTTATTGATGCTTATACCTACTGTCACCTTATTTTCTTATTGATTCCCCGACTTTCCCATTACCTGCTATCCATCATGCCAAGTTAGCAAAAAGATGAAAAAGTGCTAAGAGGAGAGTTGGTAAGAATATAAATATTTTTTTTCAAAAAAAAAAATCTAGCATGGCTATCTACTGGAGTGGTTTTGCAAGATCTGTCACAATGGATTTCATCACAGTATAGATGATAGTTTTGAATGGCATTTGGTATTTATCCCTCTCCATTCAACAATCTTCACCTGGATACACATATAAACTCTGGGAGTGATGTATCTGAAAAGAAATATGCTTCTGAACCTGGTTACACTAGAATAGAATAGTTTTTAAGCAAGAGCTAAATTCAGGAACATTTTAAAAATGTTTCATTGGGGGACATTTATATGAAATAGAATACCGAGCAAAAAAAAAAGTTTTTCACAGATTTTTTTATTAACAACCATGCCATTAGCTGAAGTTGTATAGTATAGCTTTCCCATTTTAGGAAAACAAGCATTTAATTGTTTTTTAATGGACATTTAAAAAAACTCAGTAATAGATGGGAATTCTTCTCATCTAACATAGGTAGTAAAATAGATTGCATTTCAGTCAATCTATATCCCTAACAGGACAAGAAAACACAGGTCAGTTCAAAAAAGAAATGACGACAATTCATATAATTGACAACATCTGTAATGTATGGCAACCGAGATAGAAAATAACTATAGGAAGGGACTACCAATCAGATAATTTAGCAATCTCGTTTTTATTTAATTCTTCCTGTTAGGGATAATTAAATGAGCTTTTCATGGATTCAATTATTTTATTACAGTAACCAGATCATACCTGCAGAAAAACACTCATAGCAACTGATATACATTTTACGTTTTGAGAGTAAATTCTTCTAATTATTTTTATTTAAAATATTTATATAACCCCCTAGAGTCACATTGAGTTGGATAACCATAGAAATGTTTTGAATAAATATATAATCCCCAAGCAAAAAACCTGAAAATCAATTTGTCTCTGTTGCACAGCTTCTGTATATACAGTTAATCCTCAATTTATGATGATTCATTTAGCAACCCAGGACCTCTCACAACCCCTGAGACACTCTATGCTCCACACATAATGACTGTTGTGGGGAGAGCTGGGGTTGCATGGGTGCCTTGTTTAACAAATGCAACAACGTTAATGACTGTAATTCCGGGCTCAATTGTGGTCGTAAATCAAGGACTACCTGTATTAGGGAAGCTTCTTTGGATTTACCAAGGGAGGCACTTCCCAAATACCAATCTGTTCTCTCTAGGTTGCAGGCATACACATGCAGACACAGTTGCTATGGAGTCAAAGAGACAACAGTAGTCAGTAACAGTAAATCAGGGTTTGTACAAAAGGATCTTGCCTGAATAAATCTGTTTGAAGTCTAGGCTGCCATAGAGTAGCCCAAGAAGTCAGAGCACCAAGTTGGATTATCTGCCAATCCAATACTCAAGGATTTATAAGTAAACAAAGGAACAAGAATCAACAACAAACTGGGGCTTCAAATGGTTCTTTCCAGCAAAGATTGAAGACACAGCAGCTACATAAATCTGCCTGCACACAGCTGGCTGCAATTATTCAAGCCGTGCCCTTTGCCTAGTGAGAAGCCTCATTGGCTGCCATTGCTCTGCTTGTGGCTGCATGTGTCAAAGTCTGATGCTGGTGATCGTCATTGTCTGACTGCTCCAGCTGATTTAGGATTGTGCCTATGATTGCTCAGCCTTCTTTGATGAATCGTGGCTTGAAGATTCCTGAGGCTGACTATCTATCCACTGACTGAGCTGGAGCAATATTTGTCAGAACTAGAGTTTCAATCTGAATCCTGGCCCCTGGCACACACCCATGAGAGAACAGAGTACAAGTCCTTTTTTTCCTAATTGGAAGATCTCATGGAGACGTCCATTTCCTGTACCTATCATCTGGAAAACAGTATTTGTCCAAACCATTATGTCCCCAAGACTCAAAATTCAGAATATTCCAAGACTATTCCCCCAAGACCATTATAGAGCTGAACTAGAAATAGCCAGGCCCATTGAGAATAGTTTGACCCAATCCAAGCCAGATGTGTTGTGCTGCTGAATCCGAGAAAGGCATTCTCCTCAGAAATAATTCTATAATTATTGCTGTGAGAAACAGACAAGATCTCAATTTGATATGTTGATATGTTGATATTCCTCCTTCCTGCTGATTTTTGGACTCCATCTTTTCCTTTCCACTCATTCTCCCTTGCCTCTATCCAGATAATCAGTCAATAAATGTTAACCAGGAAGCTCTGGGTATGATTATATTGGCTGGACAAAAGGTTGGAATGCAAGGGGTCTGTAGATAACTCGACTGAATGATTAGCAGTGACGGATAGAAAAGCAGTCATGTTGGAACATACAATTGTCTGTATATCATGTGAGATACTATCAAAGCTGCCCAAGATGCATCTAGGGTTCAGTTTCTTCCTGATAGTATCACCTTCAAGTCTGAATCACTAATCATAAAATTTCAAACTTTAAATAACATAAATCCATATCAAAAGTGCTGCTTGTAATAGCCCCCCCCTCCCAAAAAATCCCTTATTCTACAACGATCTAGGAAGTGAGGAAAAAAATGTATTTCTTAGGTTCTACAAAATGTACCCAAACACCAAAAGATACAGCAAAGGTCTAGCAAAGGAAATAAAGTATATTTGGTTCCTATAAACTGATCGTGATTTCCAGAATGGAATTCTAATTAACAACTAAATTCAATCTCAAACAATCTGAACCATACACATAAAAATGTCAAAGCTTTATCTCTAAAGCATGCATTTCTACCACATTAGCCCAATATTGTGGTCACAGTTTCTTTAGCAAAATATTTTGTTTTGTCAACTTGCAAAAGTCTGCAGCAACCAGTGGAAAAAACTTAACCCGAAGACTTGGGCACAGGATTAGGCAACGTATCTACTAATCAGGTGCAGCTGCGAAATATGCAAACAGAATCAGATGTCCCTATTGTTTAAGTCTAAAAGGGCAGGCTCTTTTACATTCCCAATGTAACAGGTGCAGCTTTTTAACAAACCAAGAGGCAGAGTGTATCTTAAGATACATAAGAAATTGAATGTGATAGGTTCCAATTAAACTGAAAGGGAGGAGGAGCAACAGACAGTATCCAAAAGGACTGAAATTCAGACTCTGGTAAATCCAAACATTAATTAATCTCATCCAACATTGAGATAGCCAGAAGATTTTGCACTTCCGAATTCTGCATCAGAGTTAAAACAATTGATGATGTGGAAAAGAATGAAACTTTGACTTTGGTTTTTACAGATTAGACTGATAGATCTTTATAGAAATGACTTCTTCATACTATTATGGAAAAGCAAAAAGCTGTGATTTGATGTTCATGCCTTATTTTACGAGAGAGTTGGAAGTCAATGCTTCTTTTTCTTTTTCCCTATCTTTCGTCACTTCACTTCCCCCTTCCCCCTCTCCCCCATTGTTCTTCTGTTTACTTTTTTATTGTATAATACTCTATAACCATGATGGCAAACCTATGGCATGCATGCCACATGAGGCACGCAGAGCCATATCTGAGAGCACACGAGGCATTGCCCTATGTTAGCTCCAGCGCGCATGCGCGCACTGGCCAGCTAATTTTCCCCTTCCAGAAGATGGGGGAGACCATTTTCCCCTCCCCAGGCTTTAGGAAAGCTTCCTGAAGCCTCAAGAGGTTGAAAAATGCCCCAATGGGCCAACCGGAGTGAGGTCTGTGCACATGCATGGGGGGGTGGGCAGCACAGGAGTGGTTGTGCGTGCATGCGTGGGGGAAGAATATTGCATTATGGGTGTGGGGATGCGTGCACACAACTCCCCCATGCTCCCCCTGTTTTTGGGACGCAATGGTAAAAAGGTTAGCCATCACTGCTCTATAACCTAATAAAAAAAATTTCCCCCAAAAAAAGAGTTAAAACAATTGCAATGAGTGAAAATATACTAAAGCATATACTGAAAAATATGAATGTAAGATGATCGATTGCCCCTGAATTAGTAAGGGGCCATCCTGGTGAAAAATTATGACACAGAGATATGCATGTGCCTGGTAGAGCAGAAAGAGCTGAATAAATAAATGTTTAAAGGATGGTGTAATTGTGTACCTGGCCACATAGGGGTGCCTCAGGTGGTCTGTCCACCTGATGTTCCATATAAGGTAAAGAATGTATGTTTAACTAATGAGTTGTAACCATGCTAATCTATGCATCAGTTCACCATAAACTACCTGTGAATAGAGAACTGGCATGCAAAGTTGATACCAATATAAGCAAAGTGTTTGAAGTGATATTAACAATTGTATGCATTCATGCATTTATAAGAAACAGGAATACGAGAAACACTGAACAATTGCACCAAATAATATTTGACTAAGAGTTACAGTTTCTTGGAATTAGAGTTATTTACTAGGAGGAAAATTAAACAAGAAAGGCTACTGATTTCATATTTCATTAAACTTGTTGATTTCGAATGTGAATTTGAACAATGTATTTGTCTTATTCTACTATTGTTTTGATCTAAACAATCTTATACAATGCATTCACCAGACACATTGAAAAGCAATTTAGTGAAGTGTGTTGGGCAAACCCATAATTTAGCTTAATATATTGCACAACAAAGCCTTCTGTACATTTAATTTATGCTTCACTTACAGAACTGGATAAATTGAGTAAAACATGATCAGACTGACATCAATGTATCCTATGAAGATACTAAAGACATTGCTACCAGCTTTTATATTAGGTGATATTGGTTTTTTGATAGAATGCTTTGTCCCAGGTTTTGACCAAAATGCACCAGAATAAGTTGCACCTCTTAAACTGTCCTAAAGAGACAAAATATTGTAACCTACACGAAAGCGTTTTAAGTTAGTATCTACTGCAGACTTTGATTGATGAAGATTGAAAAACCAAGCTATGATCTTCCAGTGGAATAAAATTTTCCATCTGAATTTAAGACAATTACATCCTTTCTTGCATGAGTATACAACTAAAGCAAAATAGTTTAAACATTTGCAACATTCAGACAACTGTGAAAAATAACAGATGCTGTCCGGGAAGTATGAATCAGTTCAGTTTTATATTGAAAGCTGGGCAGATTAAACATTTGAAGAATCACTAATTTTCACCCACCAGGCTGCTACCTCCATATCTTGGGCCAGAGGAGGAAAAAAACTGAAATTGTGGAAAAGATAAAGTGTTAAGACAATTCAGAGGAGAAAAAAACAAACAATGTCAGTTTATGTGTCTACATGACAGCTGGCTAGTTACAGTAGCTGAGTCTGAAGACCAGAAAGACAAAGAAGGAATATGATAATAAGGTGACAGGTAAGAGAGAAATATGGAGTCTCAAATAATTGCTCAGTCATCACAGAAACCATATAGATATAGATATATTCATTCCTCTACTGTGAAAACACATTTTAGTGGCGATGTGGCTTCTCTAATGCTTCTGCTCTAATAAATAGAGGCATCCTTTTGCAGCTGACATTTTAAGGATGGAGAATTTTAAAATGTTACTGTTCAAGTCTTATTTAATAAAAGAGAGGGGGAAAAAAACACTTCTTTGGTTCCAAGTCTAAAAGAAAGAAAACACTATTCTGGAATAGACTTTGTAAAAAAAAAGAAGAAGCCTCCTCTGTTCTTCAATTGATGCAAATCCTACAACAGTTGCTGCGTAACCATGCTAGATTTCATTCGATTGCAAAATGCTTCTGTTAGCAGAAGGTTTTTTTTTCCCATTACTGTACAACGTAGGAAACAATTTGGTTGAAATGTATGCAAATACACAACATATGCTTTAGCGGGATAATCAGTATAGTGAAACATAAACACACCTGCTAATGTTTGATCCACCAAATTGGTTGCCATGAACGTCACAGCTGGTGATGAGATAGCCGCTACCCTGGTGACTTGAGCTGGCATCAGAGGCCTCATGCGAGTCTCGAGTCTAGAAGCGATACCTGCATACAAAGGAGAACAGAAACCTTTGAGGTTTTTTTACTACGTAAAAGTGCAAAGATCCTTGTAACTGTTGTCCTAATTGTTATAAATCTCATACATCTGAGATTTAACCAGATACTAAATGTTAACTGTTTAGTAGTGGGAATTTTATTTAATGTGCAATTATAACTAAGTGCAGAGCAGGAAAAAACAAAATGCTATATACAGTACAACCTGCAATAAAACAATGTAATATTCAGTGCGAGGCATTTGCTAATGCAACAGTACACAATCAAAATATAAATCTCTAGCGAGTAAATGAGAAAATAGAAATCTTCCAGTTTCATAAAGGTCTTGCATAAAGAAGCATTTTTAACTTGGCTTCTTTAAATCAAATGAAATTCAAGGGATTCCAGGAAGTGAAGTGGGAAAAGTCCTACACTGTAAGGGGCCATTTCAACATGAAGAAAAAACTGATCACACAACTAAGCTGAACACATAGGAAAAATGAATTGGAATCAAGTTGTTCAAATAGGCCGGTTGATTTTGTATGCATGGCCTGAAAAGTCAGCATTAGAAATGTAAATGTATACAGTTTCTAAATATTCAGCCACAATTGACGTAAAAAAAAAAGAAAGAAATAGGAGTATATTCAGACACATCTAGGAGCAGATTCTTCTGGATATGAACCAGTGCAACGACATCATAGTTAGAAAATCCTACCAATCAACTATTAGCATAATCCAGGTATGACATCTTCAAGTGTGAACTAATGTTCTATCTGTTTTTTAAATAAACAAGATATGAATGGATTCAATTAAAATATTAAAATTAATGGCAATATTTGTGGTTTTCTCAATGAAAGGCTATTAGCAAATTATGAACTGATAGATATAAGTTAGTTTGGTCAAGATTTTTTTTTGAAGAGTTGGAGATGCGAAGGATATATGGATAAATGGATAATAAAATAGATTATGTTTCTTTAAATAAATAGCTATATATGGTTTGCAAAGCATGTTGTTACTACAACAAGGGAAGGGAAGTCTATAACAACCTCTGGGCAAATACCTAAGAGCTTCTAATCTAACAATTTCTGTATAAATATATAATGCAGTTTTCAAAGCTTTCTAGATAAATATTTATACAAACTTTTTTCCCTAAGATTTGCTACTATATTCACTGCATCCTTGTAAGCAAAAAGAAACTGGAGGTGAAAGCATGGCTGAAATATAGACACACCACAAAATGAGTGGGTGCTGTGGCTGAATAAAATTCAACCTTAGGAGAGCAAAGGTGGGTGTTTCATAAGCCATGTTTTTATGATGAGATAAAGAACAAGAAGAAAAATATCCACCTGACATTTATCATCTTCATATAAACAGGTTGTCCTAGCATTACAATGGTAATACAGATCGGTAGTGCCAAGCAAGGTGGCTTTAAAGTAAAACATCATTTTTTTGCATTACTTAGAGATCACAATCCTAACAGTCTCCATTGCCATTGTTAACCAAGGTTCAGAGGTCATTAAACAGCTCTATGAGATTATTACATTATACTCGACTTCCTACTGGCTTCCCACAAGCAAAGCCAGTGGGGAAGCCAGCAGGAAGTTGCAAGTCCTAGGCAGCTTGCAAGGAGATTGATAGGCAGGTAAGTGACTACTGCTGGCTGAGAGAGAAGCAGGAGGGACCAGTGTGGTGCTAGTGGAACTAGACTTCAGATGGCTGCTGCTGGGGGAGGGGAAGATTTGCTGAAGTGATTTACAACCTCCCTTGCTGGTTTTCCCATTTGATTTTGTTTCTAGTAAGCTGGCCCAGAAGATTGTAAATGATGATCACATGATTTTAGGATGCTGCAACTTTGAGTGTGAGTGTGAGCCAATCGCCAAGTGCTCAGATGGTGATCGCATGGCCACAGGACCTTGGGATAGTGGACTTCAGGGACCATGGCAAGTACCACTTGTTCAGTACCATCATAACTTTGAACAGTTGGTCAATGAATGAGTGGTCGTTAACTTTGCACTTTATAAATGTATTATTCTTTAATAGCAAAAGAATCCTTCAGATCTACAGATGCTTTTTTGCAGATTCTATTTAAACTAGTTACTTTTGAGTGTCAGGCATTAATTCTGTACTGGAAAATTATTTTGACCCATTTAGATACCAGTTCCACTACAAGTCATCCTTGACTTACAAAACCACTCATTTAGTGACTATCCAAAGTTACAATGGCACTGAAAAAAGTGACTTATGACTGCTTTTCATACTGCTGAAGCCCCATGGTCACTTGGCCAAAATTCTGGCTTTTGGCAACTGGCCCATTTTTATGATGGTTGCAATGTCTTGGAGTCATGTTATGACCTTCTGAGAAGCAAATCAATTTGGAAGAGATTCATTTAACAACTGTGTTCCTAACTTAGCAACTGTATTGATTCAGCTAGTGATTAACAGCTGTGGCAAAAAAAGTCGTAAAATGGAAAAAAAACTGCTAAACAACTGTATTGCTTAAGAACAGAAATGTTGGGCTCAGTTGTCCTAAATCGAGGACTACCTATATATGGAAACATAATTTCAGATTATCAGATGTTCAGCTTAAGGAGTTGTCCCCAGAAGACATACAGTAGAATCTGAAATATGACTCGCTCTAGTATGAGCACAGGTAGCAGTTTTATGGTTAAGAGACAAAATACCTAACAAAATTCATCTTTATATATTGGCTCAGATTTCAGTAAGTGGGTATCAGACTGAATATTTCATTAACCCCTATCCACTTTACTGCAGTTCCCAAACTGGTCATACTGCAATAATAAAAAATACTAAGAGTTAGATTTAGAGAATAGAATTCTTTCTTGGCCAAGTGTGATTGGACAAGGAATTTGTCTTTGGTGCATATGCTCTCTGTGTACATAAAAAGACAAGATACATTTGTCAAGAATCATAAGGTACAACACATAATGATAGTCATAGGGTACAAATA
>JANHFT010002968.1:81535-92128 GCA_032467955.1 Pseudoxenodon macrops | reverse complement strand
GAAGGAGGAGAGGTAGAAGGAAGGGGAGGAGGAGAGAGGAAGGAAGTAGGGAAGGAAAGAAAGAAGGGCTGCAAATATCTGGAAGAATATTTAAGAATATTTAAATATTTAATATTTAAGGTATAAAAGAAACCTTGAATTAAAAATGTAAAAGATGATTGGAAATGTAAAGGAAGAAAAAACTGTTATGTGAAAATGGTTGAAATAGCAAATGTAAAGATAAAATGTGTAATTATATGTAAATAGAACAAAGAAAACTAGTCCAATTTTCCTACTTATTCCATGGTTACATTTTATTTTCTGGCTTCAATACAAAATATTCATAACTATAAACTATATATAAAACTGCCTTATCCCTATTATGCTCCATTTTTAAACTAACTTTATATCTAATTTGCATTATTGTGTTAGACATAATAGTGATTAGCTTCAGAAAGGTACTTGGCAATGAGAAAAATGCATTGAATTGTCTGTTTACATTTAAATTAATTTAGTTTTGTTTTTAATACATTGTAAACAGTATAAGCTGCTCAGGGTTTCCAGAACAGCATATGTGTTGTGAACAAACAAAAAAATAAAATGAAGGTTGCATTTATTCAGATAAATTAAAGTATGTTTGGTTCTCACAAACCAAAAATTTAAATTCTCCAAAGCACAAAATGTTTGCTTTTCCATAATGTTTGACATCAAGTGAACTTTAGCAATAACATCATTTATTGATGTTAAAGCAACTGTTTGCTTTAAAAAAACAATAATTAATATTGTTTTTAATATTCATTGCTTCAAATCATTCATTTCTGCATATTAATCTTGTATGAATAATGAACTAAGTTGGATGAATTCAGAGTACTGAATTGATTCTACAAATCAAATTCATAGATTGATTTGATTCATCAAAGTGAATCATGTCTACCCAAATCAGTTCAGTTCAGCTGGGAAGGTTTCCTAGCATAACACATATTATTATAATAATATTTATTAGCCAAATGACCTGAAGTTAAGTCCAGTTTGAAAAATTGGTCCCAATATATTCAGCTATCTAAATCAAATTTGATTGACTTTCTAAATGATTTGATTATATAAACTGAATTGATTTTCCAAATTATTTCAAATGTCTCATTTAAATTGATCCCAATTTGCCCATCTCCAATAAAAATATTTAGATCATTAAAAAAAAAGCTTTTACTTAGTTTAGCAGGAGCCATGAAACCTTTCTTAGAAAAAAAGAAATCTTCAGTCACTACTGTGCTACTAATGATAGGATATATTATTATTATTGGTGTTAACCATCAAATTGTGTTTGCATTTGATGCAGAGAAATATAATAACCCATTACCAAAAAGAATCTTCAAAAATTTAAGAAATAAACCTAAATGACAATTTAATGTTTACTCTTAATTTTCTTTTCTCCCCATAATATTTAACTTCTCAGCTGTAGATGATTTAAACCAAGATATAGTAAAACTGCTAAATATTCAGAAGCAGAAAAAGTAACCCAAGAGTAGACAGGCCAAATAAATTTGTATGGGAAATATGATATGGGATCACATGAGTTATAATATCACATAACATCAGTTATCTAATTTGTGATTGAGGAACATGTTATTTAGTCATGCAATTTGTATGAGCCAAATAACATCACTGGGGTTTGTTCTGGATATTTATGATCATCGATTTAAAACACGTATAGGAAACTGACTCAAGAAAACCGTCTGCCAAGATTTGAAAGTGAGAATGACAGAGCTGTCCATATAATTTTGGATAGGATATTGTCCATATCCATTTTGCTGGGCATCAAAACAATTTGAAATTTGGTTTTGTAAAAAGAAGAACAGACTAGAACATACTAACATACTAGAAGACATATCTAGTATGTTAAGGTTTGGTTGGAAGGATAAGAGGCTTCTTTACGTATATGCACTATGGAATTTGGGTTTTTATTCCTGGTCATGTGTAATAATTTTCCTCATTGCTTTTTCCTTGGAAAGAACTATCATGCATGGGACCAAAGCTTATTGAGTATGTACTCTATTTTGCATGTCCTCCCATTATTTGCTTAGTACTCAAAAGTAAAAACAGGCAAGGGTGTTATTCCCAGAAGGAGACAATCAATTCACGGAGAAGAACCACTGCTAGCAGCCTTTCTAAAGCCAAAGAGAGTATTCTCCATAGCTAGATACTTTATTGTAAGCAAAGCATTGGCACTTTTGAGAGCTTAGCAAACCACTGGAACGTCGGGTTCAACTACATGGGTAGTTTTCAGTTAACAACCACAATTGGAACCGATCATTAAATGAAGTGGCCACTAGTTGAAAGTGTGATTATGCTTACGATCTCACTTTACTTTTGCTTTATAGACCTACAAAATCATAAAAGTGGGGACTATTTGCAGTTATCATCATTATCATCATCATTATTATCATCATCATCATCATGTCCTCTGCAGAGTACATTTGCAGTTATGACGGTGATAAAAAAGTAATTTTGTTGTGATTTACGCACTTATACTTATTAGCTGCAGGCACAAACTGAACCATGCGCCCCCATTAGTTTCATTCCAGAGACTCCTTCTACAAGAAGGAGATTATATTAATTATACATTTGTTTATCATGTTTGTATAACTGCCCATCTCAGAAGGACGTGATTCTGGTTGGCATACAACCCTTAATTAGGAACATATAGTATTTTGAATTGCAAACCACCTTTTTTGAAATGCAAGCTACCCAGAGTCATTGATTGAGATGGGCAGCTATAGAAATTGAATGAATGAATGGCTGCATGCATGCAGGCCTGCAAGCATGAATAAATGGCTGCATGAATGAATAAATGAATGAATGGCTGCATGTATGCATGTATGCATGTATGCATGAATGAATGAGGAACAGTCACAATTAAAAATGATTATAAAAAGTTATGATCAAATTATGTGTCTTATAAAAAGTGAGAAGTCCAAATGAGGGAGCTTTTAAAAAAATCCTTAGTGGAGTCTGTTGCATTACAGATGCCCATAATATTCAAAAATATTCCCAGTCCTCGACTTACAAGAGTTCATTTAGTGTCTCTTCAAAGTTACAACGGCATTGAAAAAGTGACATAAGACCATTTTTCACACTTATGACCGTTGCAGCATCCCCGTGGTCACACAATCAAAATTCAGGTGTTTGGCAATTGGTTCGTATGTCTGACTGTTGCTATGCCCTGACGTCATGTGATCAGTTTTTGTGACCTTCCGATAAGCAAAGTCAATGGGGAAGCCAGATTCACTTAACAACCGCATTACTCACTTAACAATTGCAATGATTCACTTAACAACAGTGGCAAGAAAGGTTGTAAAATGGAGAGAAACTCACCTAACAAATATCTCACCTAGCAATGTAAATTTTGGGCTCAATTGTGGTCCTACATCAAGGACTACCTGCATTGCAAATGCCAACAAGAAGCATTGCTCCAAACAGTATTACTTTGGAATGCATCTTTCCAGGTCCATATAGCTGAGAGAGATGAAGATGGGGATGATGGAAATCTGATCAGTGGTGGGATTCAAAAATGTTTACTACTGGTTCTGTGGGCGTGGCTTGGTGGGCATGGCAGGGGAAGGATACGCAAAATCTCCATTTCCACCTCACTCCAGGAGAATAATACAGCAAAATCTGCATCCCACCAACCTGCTTTCCAGTTCCGTTCTCCTGTGTAGGGCAACAAAAGAAGACCCAGCCAATCAGCTGGGACTCGGGAGGCAGCAAATAGATTGGGGGCAGGGCAAGGCAAAGATGGTATTTGCCAGTTCTCTGAACTACTCAAAATTTCCACTACCGGTTCTCCAGAACCTGCCAGAACTGGTTGAATACTACCTCTGAATCTGATGTCTGCTGCCCTATTTTTCAGAGCCTCCCAATCTTGGCTACGCGTTTTGCATGCTGGGAATTTTTCCTTGCTACCTGTGGATGTTGCTCTTCTCCAAAGATGTTACCATGCAATCCAATCTGCCCCTTTCTCAGATAAGATCCACAGCCTTCTGTGGGATTTGCTTATAAATATATCAAAATATATAGCCTTAAGGCACTCTTATTTATTAAGCTATATTTCTGTCCATTTCAGCAACCATAGCAAATAATGACAATTTGCCCAAGGCTAAGAAGTAAGTGAATGGCTGACCCCGAATCAGAGTGTAGCTTGGACAGTTCTACTTTATTGCTTCCTTATATATCAATAGTACTTTTTCAATGGGGATTTACTTTGATGCATAATCAGAAAAACACATTGGATAACTCTGTTTATAAATACTTATAAAATGATCAAATGATTCCTTTTAGGATATTTTTTTAATGGTTTAAAAGTCAGAATGAAAAGATCAGTCCCACATTGGGACGTCTTCTTTTTCCATCACATTCCCTGAAACGGCTATTTAACATGCAACACTGAATGCGACATAGTCATTTCCAGAAATACAGAAGACAAGAAAAGATTATCCGGAACAGTTTGATATTGCTCTTAGCGCTCTACCGTTGGAAAACAACACACACTCACAAAAACAACGGAAAGGCTTCCTGCCCGTTTCATATATTAAAGAAAATATAGTTTTCCTCTCCCTTTCTCCTATGGGCAGACAAAGTTCAAGGCTAGCTACTTTGCTTCTAGAATTTGCTTTTCAATTCTTTACATGTTGGGGATATGAAAGAACTGGTCTTTTTTTTTCCATCTGGAGTACAAATGCTAGTTTGTAAGTGAAGTCAGCAGATCCAAGTTCAAATAAAAGATTATAAACCCTGGCATTCAAATTCAGATTGATCAATATTGTTATAACCACCATTTCATTCAAACAGAAACGATTCACGTTTCCTGGTAATTGAATAGTTTCTTGGTCCTTTTGTTTCACTGTTTAAATTAAAAATGCATAGAAGAATATATTAGAAATGAAATGTTATGGTATAACTGCTAAATATTACAGAGATTTAAACTCATGGAATAATCCATGCTGGTTTCAAGTAACAGCCATGAATTTTAAATTGAGAATGCTACTGTGTTTTTTGGGTAGATTTACTGTTACACGCCCAAAATACAATATAAAAGAAAAGGGAAGATCTTTTTATTTGAGTATCTCAGTTGTAACAGTCAAATCTATTTATTTTTGCTTGATTAGGTGGTTAAATTTGAATGTAATTCTTGGATTAATAACTCAAAATGACTTGCCACTGTTATGGGATAGAGAAGAGACTTTAACAAGACACATGTAGTGAGTTATACACAAAATGCCCACCACTGTTAAATGAAACTAGGAGCATAAATCTCTTCTTGCTGTGCCTGGAGAATAATATCATTTGTCTTTTTTCGAGTATAAATTATCTTACACTTCAGCGAATGAACGAATCCCTTAATATACAGGGTTAGAAAAGACACACAAAAATGAACCAAAGCACAGCATTCTCCTGATATTACTTTGCGTCTTGCAGTTTTCAATAAACTCTTCATAGACACATATAAGCAAATACACTGCGTTTTTAATGAGAATTTCTAGCAGCGGAGTAATTCAGAGCCGTGCTTGCACGTAACATTCGAATGTAGCTGTTATTGTTATTGCAAATAGACTCATAATCTACTTCTCAACTGGAATTTTTCAGAGAAGCCTCGGAGCAGACAGGACCTGATGTACTCATACAACTGTATCCATAGGAAATGTATCACCATGGCAAGGCTTTGGATTCTGCATCACCGTTCCTCCAATGAAGAAAGCGAGTTTGGAAACTTTTCTGTCTCCTGTAGCCTATCGCGATGTTTCAGCAAGGAAAACCTAAGTTTACCCATGTTAAGAATATCTTAGCAGCCAAACACAAAGCAGAGTTTACACATCTGGCTCAGCAATAATAACAGCATTTGTTGGGAAGGAGACAAAATAGACAAGATGGAGACCATTTTCATATAATGCTGTCCCTGCCCTTTTTGTACAAGGGTAGGCTTTGGAGTCCTTCTACTATCTTGTTTGTTTTTGACAGCTCACTTCCTGGGGAAGAGGGAACATAATGGATGCTGCCTTGCGTTGTACCGAATGAAGGAGGAAGGAAGGACAGACCATTGGCCATTGCAATTTTCAGTCTCTCCTCACTGTTGTTAGACATCATACATCAACTTACAACCACAATTCAGATCAAAATTTAAGTTGCTACCATGTTTCCCCGAAAATGAGACCCTGACTTATTTTTTTTTTAACCCTGAAGTAAGCACTTGGCCTTATTTTCGGGGAGGTCTTATTATTTTGGGGTGCATGGGGGTAAGACAGGGGTCCTCTTGCTTTCTTACTTGATTTCCAGCTCTATCTCCCTAACCCTAACCAGAGGAAATTGCGGGGACCGGCTGCGCATGTGTTTACATATTTTTGGGGAGGGCTTATTTTTGGGGCAGCTTATTTTCAGGAGGGGGCCTTATTTTCGGAGGGGGTATTTTCATGCATGCACTCAAAAGCCCAATTGGGCTTATTTTCAGGAGGTGTTTTATTTTCAGCGAAACGCTGTAAGTGAAATATTGTTGTTACTGCAGTTGTCAAGTTAGTCATACGGTTGTGAAGTGAATCTGGCTTCTCCATTGATTTTGCTCATCAGAAGGTTGCCAAGGGTGATCACATGATCCCAGGCCACTGCAACCTTCATAAATATAAGTCAATTGCCAAGCGTCCATATTTTGATCACATGACCGTGGGGATACTGCAAAGGTTGTAAGTGTGAAAAACGGTCACAAATCACTTTTTTCAGTGCCATTGTAACCTTGAAAGGTCACTAAATGCCCTGTAGTAAGTTGAGGACTACCTGTATTTGTAGTGCCACTTTTGTTAGTATTGTGTTGAAGTCCTTCTTTCTGTATAAAGTCCACCTGAGGAACTCCTCAGGGAAGAAAATCAGAAAAAGTACCTTTTTAGAGGGATGGGAGGAATGGGTACCATTTCTATTACAGATGAAGCCACTGAGGACTTTTGCCTAAGTTTGCTTTTTATATTTTTACCTACTATCATCTCATTTTTTGTGTCATATTCTTTTTGAATGTAAAATTAAGAGCTCAACCATCTTTTACTGTGGCTTGAATTTATTTCATTTTACTCCTCTTTGTGACGAACTACAACGCTTCTCAGAACTACAACATCCAGCATCTATGGAGATTCTCAACCATCCAGGTCTCCCACAATTCCCAGCATCTCTCAGAACAGCCTTTGTTTCCTGGGGCTCCTGAGAGTTGAAGTTCAACACTGTTTGCAAGATCATACATTTCCTCTGTTGCCTGGTTAGGCCATTTGTCTCTTCAGTTTTTCATCCCAGGGGAGAATAACCTTGTGCAAGTCGTGTAATACCCACAGACAGACAGACAGACAGACAAAAACTTCTAACAGAAATTTTATAGAATAATTTTTATGGGGATAAGATGCACAGGGTGAGTGGTGCAATGGCCTAGAGGTGGATCTCTTGCCTCACAATCAGGACGCTGTGAGTTTGATCCTAGGTAGAAGCAGATATTTCTCTCTGCTGAAGAACACTCCACATTGGTGACAGGAAGGACATCCAGCCAGTAAACACTCAGCTCCATTCAGACTCCACCTTGCAAGGAATTATGGCATTGTTAAAAAAAGATGATGATAAGATGCACAGGATGCACAGGCCCAGTAATTGTCTTGCCATTCTGCACATGTATACTGCATGCCCATCATGCTATTTTCCTTTCAGGATTAACAACATTATGCAAAACACAAGAAAAAAAAAGGTAAGTTATAACAAAGAAAAGAAATAAAAGTGAGAAAAGAAAAAAGAAAAATGTTATATTTGTTATTATGCCTGTCCATACCTTGGTGAACTCTTCCTTGTTTCCACTACATTGATGCTCCAATTAAATTTCCCTTTTTTCCCTTTAAGCTTCTCATTTCTTTCTCATTGGGAATCTTATTAAAATTACCCATCAGTGGCTTTCTCTGGCTTCCTCTTCCTCTCACCCTCTTGCCTCCTAGTACAGTTTAAATTATGCTTACATGCTACAGCACTATACAATTTGCTGTGTGGCATACTGATTGCATTTGTGGAACATAGCATTCATGAACACTCATTAAGGCCGCCTGCCTGTTCATGGTCCGGAAAATTAACATATATATTCTAGCTTAATTTTACTATTAAGGTAATAAAGATATTAATTAAAAAGAGGGATAAAACACCTACATTAAAACACCCTTGTCATCGAGATCTGGATTGATTTGCTTTGTTATAATGGCTTTTTCTGCCCCTTTCTTTCACACAATTCACAGAAGCTTATGTGAGTGGAAGTCTCTTTTCAGTACTTTTAATATATCGCTAATGTCTTTCATTTTGGCTTCCAGTAACTCAGGATAGAATTATTTTCACAGCTCATTTAAGCAACATGTGAAACGTATAATGAGTCTGATGTCAATGCAGCACAAAGAATCATGCAGGCAATGGTTTTCCAAGTGAAAGTCTATCAGTAGTGGGATTCAAAAAATTTTACTATTGGTTCTGTGGGTGTGGCTTCGTGGGCATGGCATGGCGTGGCGGGCGTGGCAGGGGAAGGTTACTGCAAAATCCCCATTTCTTCCTGATCAGCTGGGACTCAGGAGGCAGAGAACAGATGGGGATGGGGCCAGTCAGAGGTGGTATTTATCGGTTCTCCGAACTACTCAAAATTTCCGCTACCGGTTATCCAGAACTGGTCAGAACCTGCTGAATACCACCTCTGAAGTCTATGCATGTTAAAATTAGACTTTGAACATGAGGATAGAAATAATATCGATGGAGGCGACTGCTGAGTTTACTATGGCTAGCTAGGAAAACAAGCAAATAGACAACAAAACAAATCTAACTAGTTTTCTCACTTGACCCACAAACGACCTAGCATACATTATTTTGGGCACATTATGTAAAGAACTATTGTGAAGTCAATATAGTCAAGAAATATGGAAGGAAAAAGAAGGAGGGAACGGCCAATAGCAACGTGACTAGCCTTCATTTCATTGCAGCAGTGATGGTTCTATACCATTAGAAGATTTGAAAAAACAGGCTGGGCATCATTCTGAAGAAAACCTATCTATGTGGTGTCTATGAGTCAACACTGACTTAATGGCACATAGTCATAAATATTCTTTGGGAGAATATATCTCCTTCCCCTACTACAAAATAATACCACATCCAGGACAGCATGGTACAAAATACAGTGGTACCTCAATCTTTGTCGATAATCTGTTCCCGAAGACACGATGAGAAATAAAACTGATAAGTACCAAGAAAACCACAAGACTGACTAAGTGGAAGAAATAGTAGAAGAAATAGCATGTCATGGTGCAGCCAATCTCAGCAAGTTCTTCTTTGCACGTCAACTGCCAGGAGAAATGCAATTGCCAGGACAAGATTTCAGTTCTAAACATGTTGAATACTGAATCCCATGAGTTTTGGAGCAGTAGAGTGGAGAAGGATGAATGTATACCAAAACTGTGCTGCTTTCGCATTGAAAGCAACGACACCAAGAAAATAATTTCACCCAATTTGTGACTCGCCATACATAGCAAATAGCACCAGAAGGAAACTAATGGACGATGTTCTCTTTTCTCTGCCCATCACATGAGGAGGTTTTGAGTGGCCATATTGTGCAGAGCGATAATGACTGTCTGAGAGCCCTCTCAAAGCATGTCTTCTCCAAAGTACAGAGTTTTGCATGTCAATTCTCAGTCATTTAGTCTTTCCAAAGCAGAAGGTTGACAAACATTGTTCAAGAGTCATCTGTGGTAGCATCCGAGAAAGTTACGTTAACATTTCCCTCTCCACTGACACAACCATATGGAGCTTTATTGTCTACCATAATTTTCCATCTCTAAAAACAAGCTATTGCCTGAAAATATGCTTGGCTTTAATGCGACTCTATGCTCTTTAACAGCTTGCATGTGCTCTTCTGGCAAACGAGTTGAATTTCTTTTAAGAGTGTCTTAAACGGCATTTGTTATTTCCACGGAGTGCATGGTGTAATGTTTATGCAGCCAATTCTTTCTTTCATTTCTTTCAGGGTTCTTGGGATTTTTGAACCTACTATCCCACTGTTTTACACTATCAGGTAAACAAAAAATTTCTTCAAGGAGATGACAGTTGGAAAAAATGTAAATATAGTAGGCATTTAGCTGCTGTAAGTGCTTGGATTTTATTGTGAAATAAATTCTGTCTGTTCCTGACTGTGCCACACAGCCACTGTATGATGAGATGTTTGAGGAAAACCCATTCCTCCTAGACATTGTTAGTTTAGAACACCCATAGGGAACAACACATTCTACAAACCTAGCAAACCCTCATCAAGATCTCCAATATCATTATAATGAAAATACGGTATATTATGACATGATAAAAGAGTTAGGATTGCTTTTGAACAGGGATCTCCAACCTTTCAGACCTCAGGGACCACTAAATTCATAATTTGAAATTCCCTGGACCACTGATATTTTTTTTTAAGATAGAATAGAATAGAATTCGTTATTGGCCAAGTCTGATTGGGCACACAAGGAATTTGTCTTTGGTGCATGTGCTCTCAATATACATAAAAAGACAAGATACATTTGTCAAGAATGATAA
>JANHFT010002968.1:69773-81435 GCA_032467955.1 Pseudoxenodon macrops | reverse complement strand
CAATAATTCCTCTGTAGAACTGTATCAGCAGCTCCTTGGGCAGTTTGAGCTTCCTGAGTTGGCACAGAAAGAACATTTTTTGTTGTGGTTTTTTATGATGTGTTGATGTTAGGTGTCCATTTTAGATCTTGAGATATGATAGAACCTAGAAATTTGAAGGTCTCTACTCTTGACATTGTGTTATCTAGTATTGTAAGAGGTGGAATTATGGGAGGGTTTCTCCTAAAGTCTACTACCATTTCTATAGTTTTGAGTGTGTTCAGTTCCAGATTGTTCTGTTTGCACTACAAGGCTAGTTGTTCAACCTCCCGTCTGTATGCAGTTTCATCATTGTCTCGAATGAGACTGATCACTGTTATATCATCTGCAAACTTCAATAGTTTAACAGATGGATCGTTTGAGATGCAGTCATTGGTAAATAATATTTAGTGCAATATGAAACATGCAAATAATTTTTATGCGGACCACCAAAATTTTCTCATGGACCATTGGTTGGTGACCGCTGCTTTAGAAGAAGATTTTTTTTGTCCAGTTGTGACTGGTCTTGAATTGTTAGCTTCCACATCAATTGAAGAACTATGGCTTCTAAGCAACCCAGGCTCTTGCTTCACATTTCATATGAAACATTTCATATAATAAATAAATATCGATATCATATATTTATTATATTTGTTCCCTATCCCAATCAGGCCTCAATCAACAGGCAACAAGAACACTATAGCACAATAAAACACCCTTTTTATGACCCTTAATTCATGGTAGAATTGGGACAACTGGATTTAACTGTGCATTTACCTGCCTAAGGCACATTAAAATTAAAATTTAATTAAAATTTACTGCCCATATTCCCATTAAAATAATTTCTTAAAATACACATATAACATAAATAAACAACTACATATTCTATAAACCTAGCAAATCCCTTGTCAAAGTCTTCAATGTCATTATAATGAAAATAGATTATGGCACAAAAAACGAATTAGGTTTGTGAAAGAGTTAGGTCGGTTTTAGATCTACATAAAAGTTGTTGTCCAGTTGGGACTGGTGTTAGGTTCCACATCAATTGAACAACTATTGGTTCACCCAGACTATTGCTTCCCATTTCTGTGTCATATATTTATTTAATTATATTTTTTACCTATCCCAATCAGACCCCATTCAGTGGGTTACAAGATCAATATAGCTTAATAAAACTCTCTTTTTACAACTTTGTCATTCCTTAATTCAGGGTACAGTCAGAATGGAGCTGAGCATTTAATGGCCGGATGCACATTAAAATTAAAATTTAATTAAAATTAAAAATTACTGGCCAGGTTTACATTAAAAAAATAATTTCTGAAAAATACACATATATAAAAAGCTAAAGTACAGTACTAATTAAAAAGTAGATAGCAGCAATGACTGTTCATGTGCACATCTAAATAAGTCAGTGTGGAGCAATTTATAAATTGCTTACAAAGTGAGGATTGATTATATCTTATTTGCCATCTTGGTATCATTGTTGCCATCATCAGTTGTTATGGTTTTAATGCTGCATCTGACGCAATGTTGATTTTAACTTGTATGGTTTAATCTGTTACTTATTGTATTTGTAATAGAATTGTCTATAATGCACAAGTGTCCAGTTTAGGGATAAGCTGCCACCAGATTTGAAGAGAATGTTAAATCCACAGTCCAAAATATGGCATAGTCATTTGGGGATATACGTATGTGTGTGGGTTTAAGGGACCATTGGCCATGCTGGATGAAGATTGTGTAAACTAGCATTCTTGCTCATTTTTAAAAAGTTTTAGAATCAGAACTATTTACAAACTTTTATCTTTCAATTTATTTTGGAATATGTATTTCATTTTTCCTCCCCTTATTGGCTTTTTAACTATCTTGGCTAATGAAGATTTTTTGTTTACTCAAATGCTTGTGGACTATAGGTAGTCCAAGACTTATGACCAAAATTGAGCCCAAAATTTCTGTTACTATGGTAAGTGAGATAGTTAAGTGAGTTTTGCCCCATTTTACAACCTTTCTTGCCACGGCCGTTAATTGAATCACTGCAGCTGTTAGCTTAGTAACCCAGTTGTTAAATGAATCCCCATTGACTTTGCTTGCAAAAGGGTGCTGAATTTTGATGATGTAACTATGGGGATGTTGCAACTTGTGAAAAGTGGTCTAAAGTCTTTTTCAGTGCCTTTGTAACTTTGAATGGTCAGTAAATGAATGCTTGTAAGTCGGGAACTACCTGCATTTTGCAAATCTTTCATTGGGTTAATAAAAACACTGTAATTAATTTATGACGTGTTCATTTAGGAAAATACAGAGCTAATTTCTGATATAATCAATGTTAAAACAGCATCCTTTCTATGACCCTATGCTTTAATACTTTTTTAAAAAGTGAAAAAAATTATATGGGAAGACAGCTTTTCAAAGGAAATGAATGGAAAGCAGACATTTTTTTCCTGCTCCCAACTGATTGGGTAAAAGTTAATCCATAGTTAACACTGGATCATGTCTAGTATGTCATTTGAATTGACTTAAATTTGAACAAAGATACCTGTCTGGAGAATTAGTTAATAAATGTGAGAAAGAAAGCAGCCTACCTATTTGGCAAATGTAGTGTGATGAAATAAGATTGCGTAGAAATTAATCCAGCAATACAGGTTATTTTATTGTTTGTAATAACTCAGAAGGATACATGCTGTAGTGCTGTTCCATTTTTAAATTCATCACTTTACCTCCCCACACATCCCACAAAAACAACTGCATGCTAAATAGGGAACAAATCTTAGCCATAAAATAAGTATATTTATCGTTCAAATGCACCAGACTCCTAAGGATAAAGTTGGGTGCCTTTGAAAATAAATGTTGATTGAACATTAAATTATAGTGTAAAAACATATTAAGGAGCCGAAGTTAATTATATAGTGTTAGAAGAAATTATTATAAATTAATAAAATGGAAATTTATTTAGGAAAAGAAATTGGGAAATAACGTAGAGGAACAATAGCACCAAGGATTTCATTACTGATATAATAGCAACAGAAGTGTTTTATTCTTTTGTCCATAATTCATATTCTATTATGTGTGGTGCACCTGGAACTGCATCAAAATGTATCAGGTGCAAAGAAAGAAGTGGATTTAGCCATTGCAAAGATATGTTGGTTTACATAATTAAATGTTTCCTTCCTTCCTTCCTTCCTTCCTTCCTCACTCTTCACAGAGTCAGCTACCAATCAGACAAACTACCTATCTTGTTGGCAGACAGTCAAACAAATCTAGACATCATTGGGAGAAGAAATTCACAAAGGTTTATGACTTCATAACCTGGGAATCAATGGCAAGATAACAAAACTTAGATCCACTGTAGACCACCTTGGAGGCAGTCTGGATGAGTAGTTGATGCCCTCTTCTAGCTCTAGATTTGCATGACTATAGACATGGCCATGATTATAGCACCATCCACCTCATGGAGAACAAGACAAGATCTCAGTAACATCCCAAATTCATTTTAATGTACTCTCTGAAGACTGGACTGTAAGTTATGTAGATCATAGTAGGATAATTAAAAAAAGAAACCAATACAACTCTCATCTGCCCATTAAAAGATACTGGATAAGTTTCTATCTCAGGATAGGGGGGAAAAGAACAAAGTCCCATCTTTAAGACTGTGTGCACTCAGTGCTATATACCAAACATCTTTCCAGTCTGTGGAAAGTGTGCATTTTTCTCAATTAACATTTTGTTTGGGAATCCTCTCACATCACCACTTGATCACTTAATTCCTCACCTTATGTCCAAGAACTATTTGTTATTAGGAAACTACTGTTTCCTAATGTGGGCAATTTTGAAATGAGTGAACTTCTAAGAATTTTTAGTAATAAGTGGGAGTCTTCTTCATCAGTAGTGCTGTCTTTGGTGGGCCTGAAGACCAATGGACATTTTGGACCATTCAACGTTGGCCTGTAAATGTCGTATGGATGTTTCGTTGGCAGAGGCATATTTATGTTCTGTAATAAAAGGCTAGAAAATGTCTCCTAGAACTCCAGGAAAGAAATGAAAGCTTTAGGAGAGCTGTCTTTATAATTATTTTCACCACAGTTACCTCTTAAAATTTCTAAAAAGAAAGAAATTACTTGAATCCAGTTATATCTGCCATAAAACACCAAAATATATACAAACACACATATTTCTTTATCGATAAATTTAAATTTAACATACAAAGACACATTTTGCATTAATATAAAAAGAAAAAGAAAATGGAAATTTAGTAATTAAACTGATCAGTTCCACCTTTTTCCCCCGTTAAGAAATTTGCTAATATTAAAACATGAGTCTAAGGGAAGTGTCAGATGGATTACTTTTGCATGACCCTTGAAATTGCTTTGCATGGCACCATGGTATCCTTGTTTCTAAGAGCAAAGTGTGTATGTTCTTCTCTCTGATTCAGGGGCCCTTTTAAACCTTCTGTAAAGAAGTGTTTTTTCTCACTGCTTCAAGTCCCAAAGATGCTCCACGCAAGGCAGCTGTAGTTGGTAAATTGTGGGCCATCCCGTAGGACATATCAAAGCTCTCAAATGTACAGATGCCTCTAACCATTTGTCAAATGTGCTGTGACTCAGAGAACAGAAGAGTGCATAGCATTCACAAAAATCTATTCTTGGATGACCTTCATAATGTATTAAGGGTCCTCCAGGTTGGGCAACTTTGGGGTACGCTGTGGAAAAAACTGAAGCTTCCCAACTAGAAGCATTTCTGCCCAGAGGCTTTGTTCAATAGTAGTGGTATGGGGTGGTTTAAGGCCATCCAACTTCTTGGAGGAGACTTGAAACATCTTTAAGGAGAAAACACAAGAAAGTCCAGTTGCCTTTTCAAAAAGCACCTTTGGGACAGCCATGACCTGGATGACTGAGAATCTCCATAAACATGACAGTTTCTTATTATCTAGTAGCATTTTTATTCAATACAAGGTTACAGTTCTGAAGAAGCTTTTTGAATGGAAAGTGAAACATCTTCAAGGAGGAAACAAGAAAGTCCACTTGCCTTTTTGAAGGGGAAAAAAAAAGCACCCTTGGGGCAAGAAATTGTATTCAAGTTGACTTCTGAAATTTGGTTTGTCTCCAGATTTTGGGAAACAGTTAATGATGATTTTAGGGGAAAATAAATAAAGTGGTTTGGAAAGAAGAGAAAACTTTCCTGGTATGAGTCTGAGGACTCCTGGATTCCAACATGTTAACTTTTTAAATGGAGTTCCTGTGTTCCTTTTTGTCAAATGGGAAACCGACTTCTTTTGCATGCTGCTTTTGATCATACCTGTCGCATCTCAAGACAGATCAGGTTGTTTTAAATTAGCAGTGCGATAAATGTGATCATAAAAACAAGATGCAATGTGTCCTGTGACACAAAAGAAACTGGGTATGTTTTTAATTGTTTTCTCTATTGCTTTTCTTGATCTGGGCTGAACAGTAATCACAGACAAAGTTATCTATTTGTGCATCTCTAGAAAAAAGAAGTACAGGAAAAGAATACAAAATCTTGGGCAATACTGTCAGTAAGCATTCATAGGGAAGGCCAAGTGACAAAATGTGTTGATTTTGCAAGGAACTAAATTTCTGTAACAGGATCTTTTGATAGCAAAGACTTATGCTCAATAAAGTTTTCCTAAGTAACCCAAGTTCCAGCATTGTTTGCCTTTAAAACATTTTCCAGTTTACTTACTATCCATGTACAATCATCCCACATAACATTCTCCTTAACAGGTAGCTTTATACTGCTGTACTTTCTACTCTACACCTCCATTCAAATTTATTTTGCTGCTTCAATTTTTTCAGGCCTTTCACCAATCCACTTGGAACCCAATAATCACTTGTGTGGCTAGAAAGAAGATGCTACAGTTGTTGCTTGGATTAGCTTGCTCCTGCTGTAGTTCTGGGCTTTGCTCTGTATCTTTTTGCATACTTTTTCACAAGCTGCCTATCTTTAAAAGTTGGTGGTACCATGGTGGTACCCATCACAATACCCTTGTTTGCTAGGATGTTGGACACTCAAAGAGGCTGTGAACTTCTGGGCTATTCTTAAATACTGGTGTGTACTGCCACTGTTCGAAGCATCCATATCACCTTTGTCCTGCTTATGACCAAACATGACTTAGCAGTTCCTGCGGTTACTAATGTAGATTCAATACCTTTTGACATTCCTGAGCTGTTTGGTGCCACTTCACTTGTTAAATTGCGCAGGTAAGAAAGACACAAGTCGCAGGAACAGTCAGCAACCTTTAATTGGATCCTTGGTGGAGGCAATACGGAATGCCGGCAGACTGCAGGGAAGCCACTTTTATGGGATTCCTTGGTCGCCTGCCGGACACTGATGGGGCTTTAATTTTCCTGCTGCCAGTTTAACCAACCAGCGACGGGTCATGCTAATTAGTCCGATCATGAGGACATAACATCACTGTTGTTCACTAGTCCTGGCTGCCACTTTTATGTTCTTCCAATACCTTTAAGGCTTCATCTCTTTCCGACATCTCTTGTTATTTGTGGTTGTTGTTCTTCTTTTCCTCTCCTCCTACATTCTTTTCTTCTGTCCTTTTATTTGTTTCTCTTCCTCCTCAATATTGTAACATCCTATACCAGGGGTGTCAAATTCAAGGGCTGGAGGCCAGAGTTGGCCCATAGGTTGCTTAGATCTGGCCCTTGGGGCTGGACTGGAAACAGCAAAGGACTGGCCCGTGGTGCCTCTGCCAGAAAAAACAGACCTCCATTTTCACTGGTAGAGGGTTGCATGAGGTCATCGGAATTGAAAACAGAGCTCAGGAGCCCGTTTTCACTGGCAGAGCACTTGAATCACCACAGACACCCCTGACATGACCATGCCCACATTGAATACACACACACAGCCCCCCCCAAGTCAAACACAACCCTGATGCGGTCCTCAATGAAATTGAGTTTCACACCCCTGTCCTATACCATAACTGATGTGTGGAATCACCAGCTAATGGGGTTAGGGTGGGGGATTAGAGATGCTTGCCAGCATGAAATTGTTCCAGAGGAAGAAACATCATAGACTGGACTAGGGAAGCCTTATCTATTGGGTCTCAAGGGAATGCAATAATTCTGATGAGATTCTTGTAACATGGCCAATCAACAATAAAGAAACTGCTTTGGTCTATTCAGAAAGTTGTCCTGGTTCTTTTTAAAAAGCTCTTTTTAAAGGGGTGGTTCCTTAAATAGGGGTCAGGCCATCAAAAGGGGCAGGACATTCTGCTTACCATATATTTCTCTATTCTCTTTGCCATTTTAAAAGGGCTGATTGCAATTGTTTCATAAGTTCATTTTAAAATAATTAAATTATAAAGCATAATTAGCTCAAAGTTATTTCATTCCTTTTTAATAAAAACATCTGTTGACATTATAGGAAAAGTCATAAATGATTGGTTAATGCTGAAATTCAGAAAGAGAGGATCTTATTAAATCTTATTGTGTAAGTTTCCTTACCCAAACCAAAGAGGAAAAGAGTTTGTTCTTCATAGCTCTAATTATTCACTTATTCAGAAATTGAATTTTAAACATTCTGAATTTTGAAAAAAAAATCCAGTCCATTTTTGGGAATAGATTCTTGATGTTTTATTTTACAAAAGAGCAAAAACATAGTTGCACCAACTTTCTATTGTAATAAATTTAATTTTTCAATCCAAACAAAATTGAGTTCTATTCCTGACTTTTTTACTTAAATATCAAAATCAGTGCATTTTTTTTCTAAAAGGCAAGTATGTTTAAGATGGTACATTCAATTTTGATTTTTACTTCTGTGTTTTGAAAACACATTTCAGCACAGAATGAAATGAGTAAATACAATAGAAGCACTTTAAGATTAAAAATATGTGTAGGAGAAAGTGAGAGACAGATTTAAATAATGTTGATGGAGCAGGTGTTATGTTACTGTGCGAAAAGAATTAAAATACAGTTGCTTAGACAAATTTGTATTATTAATATTAGAGCATCATTATGTAGTGTAAATTGTATAGTTAAAAAAGGTAGAAAAAATTGTATAAATTTGTGCTCGATCCTCATAATGACCTGTAGTTTTGCTTACTTATATAATTTCCAAGAAAAAAGCTTGTCATTGTTTCTTTTTGAAATGTAGGCACTAAACCAGATTAATTCGACCTTCAGTATCCAAGGAGTTTAATACCAGACAGCTGAGCCACAGGTATTGGCTAAAGGTCATTGAAACAGAATCAATAATCCTACATAAAGTAAGACTACATCTGTATTTGCATAGACCATCTCAATGTAGTTAAGCTTCTCTAGTCATGTACTACCTGTATACATAAAATTATTATGGTTCTTTTTCACATGCTTGCAATGTTGGGAAATGTGAGATACAGAGGAGATATTATATTTCATTACTTGGCTCATATATAAATATTTTATGTCCCAAGAAGAAGAGTTAGAGTAAGAAAAATCTCCTTCTACTTGTTACAAATTCACTTTGAAATAAATGAATATATTCAGTCTCTCAAATTAGTCCTTTGTGAGGGTCACATCACTTCCTGCTCTGGTTTGCCAGCACCCGTGTCCTCCTGTAGAGAGTCACTTAGAATGGCCCAACCCAGATGCTTTATACAGACTTTAAGTTTCCAGCAGTCTGATACATTGTTTTTTTTAATTGCATCTGGCTTATAATTCTGAAATACAATAGGCTTAAAAACAATAATAGGAGACCCGCAGATCTGAAATAATGTGCTTTGTTTGCTAAACATGACCATTTCACGGATGATGGCAATCTCAAGCACACATATAAGTTACAGTGGGAAGAGAGAGACAGAGAGACAGAGAAAGAGAGACAGACAAATAAATAAAGAGAAAGAAAGAAAGAGAATGAGAAAGAGAGAGGGAGGGAACGAGAGAGAGTGACAGAGAGAGAAAGAGGTTATGTATCTATATGTAGGCGATGTGTTCTCTTCCTTGGAGCAAGCTGGCATCACACTTTGCTTCCATGAAGATTTCTCCCCTGGGCTTCTATATCAGAAAAGGCTTCTGTGCAGATTTTGTGCCTCAGAAGAACCCTTTGTCAGCTTGGGCCAACTCTTTTAGCAAGCTGTGCTGGAGAAAGTTCAGCACCATATCATCCGGCACTACTTGCCAAAGCCTCAGGCAAGTCATGCCAGAAGAGGACAGCAGCCCCTTGCACAGATATTTGGCAACAATATCACAAAAGAACTAGACTGAGAAGGGACCCTCAAAGCAGAGCAAAGGAAAGAAAGAAAGTTCATCCCTTTAAGTCTTAGAAGTGAGGATGCTGTGTTACTCGGCAAAGCAGCTCCGAGGAAGTGCTTCTTTTGAACCTTTTGAAGCCAAAGCAGCCCTTTGAAGATTTTCACAGCCCTAATAATAATTGCAAGTCATTCACAGACTTGTCAGCCCCTGAATCTAATACTTTCCTCCTTGCAGAAATGTAAGATACTATTTTCAAAGACATCTTCAAGGCTTTTTAGTGCAGAGCATGATGTCCTGTCCTTTCCAATGTGCTAAGCTCCCAAACAACTTATTAAAAGCTGAGCTCTCCAGAGAATTTTGAATCAGAGATGAGTTAGATGCCTGCTAAAATCAGTCCACTTTTCACCGAATTTGATCTAGCACATACTAAATAGAATCAAAGGTTTTGTATAATATGTTCCCTTCATTTTTGTACTTTCTCCTTTTATCCTGTGATTAGGCAGAATTTTACACAGTTGGACATTTTTAAAGGAAATACAAGTGTGGCAGTGTGATAAAACATGAATAATGATAAGAGAGAGAGAGAGACAGAGAGAGAGACAGAGAGAGATATCCATGAAATATTTGTATTTATCAGTCATACACTAAAGATGACACTCTTTAACATGTGCATCAACTCAATTTCTGAAAAACATGTTTTAAATTTTACAAAGTGCTACATAATCAGTCAGGCAGATCATCAAATTGTGTCATGCAGAGAGGTGTAAAGGAAATGCATTAAAAGAAGATTGCTACAAGTAATATATATACACTTCTAATTAATTTTACTCCTAAGTAACCACTTGACAAAAACTGCATATTAGCTATTGGTGGGGAACAAAAGCAAAACACACGAACAAAGCTAAAAAACTAACAAATAAAGTGTCATTTTATATTAATGGAAATTGAATTCTATATTCCAGGCAAGGTGACAAATTATACCTTTACTTAAAACAGATGTCAGAATGATAATTTCTTATGATGATTTCATCACTCTACTGCATGGTTCACTTAAACTGTAATATATGACTCACCCTAATATACTATTTTCAGAGAGATTGACTGCCAGTTGCTAAAGATGATTCTCTCTTTGTGTTTATGCAAGTATGTCTTTTAGAGAGAGATTTATTCAGTTTTATTTGTAACTAAATCATACAGCACAGAGAAAATCTATCTATGTGGTAGCAACTTGATGGTCCATAATCAGTCAAATCATACAGCTATGCATTGAAAGTATAGATGTTAATTAGCAAAAGAAATAATTTCGTACAAGAAGTTATACTTTTGCAAAAGTTTGATGGTACGGTTTCTGACCTTAGCTTAGTGATGAGATTCCTGAGGTGCCTGAGGAATGAATATGACTGTTTTCCATTCTATAATAAAATCATCAATAATCTGCAATTTCCTTGGATGGCTATCTTTAAATTTCATCCCATAAGACAAAACAGACAAGCAAAGAACACTAAATTATTAGAGAATTTATTAAATCAAAAAGTAGTCACAGCCAGAAAGGCAGCAATGCTATAAATAAAGAAAAAGCAATAACAGAGCATCGCTGCCTATTGAAAATAATAAAATTAGTTCAAAACTCTACCAGAAAAAATATACAAACAATAAGACTGACTTCCCATTCTTTTCAGCCTTAAAATGTTAATCTATTTTCTGTCGCAACTATTCTTTTCCCCCTCTTTCCTCCATTTCCCTAATAATCCCATTTTTCTCCTTCATCTTCTTTGTTGAAAATCTCCATTGATACAGCATAGGGGGGGGGGGAAACCAAGCTATCTCTGTACGAAATGCAACGACTACTGTGAATGCTATGATTTTTTTTCAAGGCTTTTAAAAGACAAAACATATTTTTTGATCAGAAGGCAATATAACGTTCAGAAAAAATATGTAGTTTAGTGACACAGTAGATGAGTAATGAGGAAATCCATTCTGGTTCTGCATTTTTCTCAAAATGAGGGAGCTACCATAGGTATAATTTACCTGCGCACAGAATTGTAGAGCAACTGAACTGTACAAAAAAAAAGTTTAATATATTGTACAGGGCGACATGCCACATATTCACCGACTTGTTTTTAAAGAATCGTTTTCAATGTTATTTGTATAGGGAAGGAAGAGGTTGTTATCTATTAATTTCATCTTAAAAACTATACCATGCATCTGTAGATATATTACAGAGAGCTCTAATTTTAAAAGGAATGGAAATCATTGGGTTTCAAATAAAATTATAGGCTTGGGTATTCTAACTTTGTACCATGGAATAGAATTCATGGAATGAGGTGCCCCATCTTGGGATCTTGGAGTCTTAGTAGACAACCAGCTAAACATGAACCAGCAGTGTGCAGCGGCAGCCAAAAAAGCCAATACAATCCTAAACTGCATTAATAGAGGGATACAATCCAGATCTA
>JANHFT010002968.1:53299-68799 GCA_032467955.1 Pseudoxenodon macrops | reverse complement strand
GAAGAGGTTGTTATCTATTAATTTCATCTTAAAAACTATACCGTGCATCTGTAGATATATTAGAGAGAGCTCTAATTTTAAAAGGAATGGAAATCGTTGGGTTTCAAATAAAATTATAGGCTTGGGTATTCTAACTTTGTACAATGGAATAGAATTCATGGAATGAGGTGCCCCATCTTTGTCTTCTTTTTGCAGCCTTGTGCCTCTCTACCCTCAGATAGTCTATGGTATAGTGTAGAATGTGCAGGGAACATTCTAGGGGAAGGCAGATGATGGAGATACCTTATGAAAATTATCTTCTTTTTAATACAAGGAGAAATGCTTGATCCAAACTGTGTTTCATAGTCTATCATATCAAAAATTGATAGGTAACTGCTTGTCGTCATATGTTCCTAGCTTTTAAAGGTTGTACCTTTTCAAGTCAACTCATGCCCATTTTTGAGCAAGGTAAATGGAATACTGGGACTGACTTACAAATATCCAATTCTAGGATGTAATACAGAGATTAGATATTGAGAATAGATGTTCCACAGAAATGTGTAACTTGTTATGAATCGGAAAGGAGAACTGAAGAAGCTTCTTAGATGAGAAGCAAAATGTCTTCAAGGAATAACAAAGAAAGTCCCGTTGTCTTTTGAAAATGCACCGTTGGGACAATCGTGGACAATGTCCATAGCAAAGGAGATCTTGTTGCTTATTCTGATGTGTATTGAAAGAACTTATTTCAACATGCTTCAACTTTCAAGGCGTATGGATTAATAATTGTAAGAGGCTTACATTAAGAGACAAATTATGCCAAGCATGGCTCTTTCGGGAAATTATTGATATAGCCTGTGGATGATTTTTTTTCCCTTCAAAAAGTGGAGAAGGACATCCAAGATTTTTTTCTAAGAAAAAAATAAATAGACAGGTAGGAAAATAGGAGAAACTTTGGGGGAAAATAACCAAACTGAAGGTTTAGATATTTCCAGACACTAAAGTGTATGTGTGCATTCTTTGTTTATTTTTTTTACTTATTTAATTCATATAGCTGCCCATCTCACTGAAACCAATTCTACACAGTGTACAACAAAGCCAGTACATGAAGGCAGATCTTAGACTTTAAAAAAAAGAAGACATTTTAATAAATACAGAACAATGGAGTAGGACTCCATGGAAGGAAAAAATAATTAAGAAAATAAACCAAGGGGGATAGAAGTTACCCAAAAAAGTGAAATTAAATGCTTAATTGAAAGCAGTTCAAATGAGGAAAAGGAAATACAGCAGAAAAAGCCAATATCATTACAAGAACACTTATTTGAAATGCAAAGATTTAAAAGGATAAACGTGGGAGACAGTGTCGGGAAAGCAAAAGGACATAATGACCTGAGGTTAGCTAACAAAAGAGACACTTTCAAATATGTTCCAAATAAAAGAATAAGAAACCGTGCCACTCAGTGAACATAGAAAATAGGTGATAAATAACAAAGAAAGAGAAGAGTTTCTACACGGATTCAATATTCTCTACATTTCACCAAGATTCCAGTTCCAACAAAACAGAAGTATACTTAATCCTATTGACTCTAAGTTCAAGTGAAACAAACAATACTAAAAATGCTTGTTGATGGTTTAGATAAACCTCTGTTCATTATCCTTAAGAAATTTGATAGAATGAGGAAACTATCTGAGAAAAGGAAACTAAACCTTATGATCAGAGACTAATGTAACTGGGTATGTTCACCTTGAAAGAAGATTATTGCAGGGAACAAAAACAAATGGTTATATTTTTCATGTACATGACAAGATATATAGAGAAAGTTCTCCAGAAATAACCAGAAAATGTTCAATATAGTTCTCAAGTTACAAGAAGATGCTGGTTAAATGTTTGTAAGACTACTTTGATAGAGGAACCAGTTACCCCTTGTTGACATTTTCCAGCAGAGACTAGACAAATTTCTATTGGCAGTGCTTCTAGATTTTTATAATGATTAAGGAGATAAGCTCAATGGTCTTAATTTTCCTAAGAAGTCTCTGTTGTATGAATTAAATGCTAATTTCTCCAGGGCAGATACCTGTAGTTAAATAAATAAATATGTGATATATTTTTTCAGATTCACCATATGTGATAGCTATTGGAACAAGAGAAGTCTTTATTATTTCTTTAAAACTGCCATCCCCATCATGAATATAAATTTCACCCATATCAATTCCTGCCTTGCAGAAATAAAACTGTACTTAAAGCTATCTGAGTTTAAAACAAGCTTTAAAATGGCTCGGCCAGATGTTTGAACAGTATGCTTGAATGCATTTTGAATGAGAAATATCCCATTTCATTAAAAAGAAAAATCCTGAGTTATAAAAATTATTTACATGTAAATAAATTTGCTACCATCAATTTGATTACAAAAGCAGGATTAGGGAGAGTACAAAACAAAACAAAACAATACAAAACAAACAGCAATATGTGTATTTGTATGTAGAAGGTAGTTAACAACAATCTCAAAGTAGAGACTATTTACTCTCTATCTACTCCTGTTCAGCCAATAAGGCAGAAACAATATATATTTTGGATGAATTAACGCAGAACTTTGCATTGAATTATGGCTCCAAATATATCAGAAGATGAAGAAAAGTATAAGCCCAAGCTTATATGTGTGAAATCAATGTCATTATGTCCAACAGAACAATGGAGTGGCAAAACTCTGATATTTAAAATATCTTATGTGTTTGTGTCCAAACATAGACACACATACAAAGACAATCAAGAGACTCGTAACAGAAAGAAGGAAAAAAACAACAACACCTAGGTGGCTCTTCATAACTGCACCCACTAAATTCTAGCCTCAGCTGTGCCTTGGGCTGATTTTTCCACTGAGGAAAAAGTTGTAAGAAAAAAGTCTAATCTGAAAAAAAAATATGGAAAAATATAGATGGTAGTATAAGGAAGAAAAATCACATGAAATGGGAATATGATTCTTCAGGGATTTAAAACTCTGTGTATGTGTACACTGTGGAGACAGGTTTGCCAATTGATGCTGAGCCCCTACTTCTACTCAACAGTATAAGGTCTATAGCTTCCATTAGTTGGGGGACATGGCCACAGTTTGAACAATAGTGGAAACTTTCCTCAAGATGTTTTCTTCTTTCTTCTTTTAATTATTATTTAGGGCAGAGATGGGTTCCTACCAGTTTTATCCAGTTCTATAGAGTAGGTAGTAACTCCACAATGACGTCACAGAACCGGTTCCTTCAGTGTCCCCGTGAGCCCCGCCATTTTGGATTTTGCTTCTGCACATGCGTAGAAGCTATTTCTTGATTGCTGCGCACACATGCGCTTGCATGCTTTGCACACGCACTCAAGGCATGACCCTGAGTGAACTGGCAGTAAGAAGATTCAGAACCCACCTCTGATTTAGCGTATGTTGACAACATGATAGAAGAACATATACACACAATCCCTGTAATTATATACCAAAATTCTAAGGGCATATGTTTCATCACTAGAGGTTTTTAAGAAGATACTGGACAGACTGGACTTGTCTGAAATGGCATAGGATCTCCTGCTTGAACAGGGGGTTGGACTAGAATACCTCCAAGGTTCCGTCAAGTTCTATTCCGATTCTGATTATCCTAACTGGATATCCAATTTAACTATATTGGAGATTGCCTCTGTCATTGCTTCATGCAGATCTTCAAGGAGATAGGCTCTTAATGTTGTCATTAGTTGCTAGAGTAGGATATTTCAGCATTAGAGGAACGATAATTTAAAACAACTACCAGTAAATACAGAATGCTAACTGTATATACAATTAAAAGGGAGGGGGAAATGCCAAGTCAAGTTGACTTTACTTTGCTTAGGAGTACAAAGTACTTATGAATATGTCTCCTCAAGTATAACAAAAGAGCTACCAATGATACACACATTTTTGTTTTGTTTTTGTTCCAGGGACAATTGTGAATATCAGTTCAGCTCAACCTTTTAAGATATCTTGAAAAATCATAGACAATGAAAACACATCCCTGAATATCAGTATTACAAGGGGGGAAAAACTTGGAAATTTTCAGCTCTTTGACTGAAACACAAAAGGGCCTTAGACACAAGTAGCATAAAAAGAAGGAAAAGATCAATGATACTTAAATTCCTGAACAATATACATAATACATGATCCTTTAATAAGTAAGTAAAGGGAAGGGTTTCCCTGTCAGTCATTTCCGACTCTAGGGGGTAGTGCTCATTTCTGTTTCTTAGCTGAGGGAGCCAGCATTGTCTGAAGAGATTTTCTGTGGCCAGCATGACTATTTGCTGAGGCACATGGAACTCTGTTACCTCCCAAGGAAGTGGTACCTATTAATCTATTCGCATTTGCATGTTTCGACCTGCTAGATGGGCAGGTCCTGGGGCAAGGAATGGGAATTCATCCTATTGTGAGGCATTCAGGTCTCAAACAAGGTCAATTATTTTTAACCACTGAACCGGCGCACCCCACACTTTCAATAACTTAATAATTTTCTTTACATACTAAGTAAAGAAAATGATTTTGTCTGGGTGCAGTAATACAGATCGGAGAGAAAACTCAGCTAATTATCACTGCTGTAAAGAAATGGGAATACTATTTAAAGTCATTGTCATCACAACCATCATCATTATTATCTTCAGAAATATTGCCACAACGCTGTGATATTTGGTAATATTTTATTTATTGATATACTTGTTATTGTTGCTTACTCCAGTAGACTATGAATATGAGATAGGCTGAACTAAAAAACCCATAACAATAAAACATTAAAGTCCTCCACAAAGACAGGCCTGGGAGCGGAGGCAGACACTTAAGAGCTTTCTGTAAGCCCAGGAGAGTTGTTAAAGGTACACTATCATTGTCCTGGGAAATGTCATTGTCAAAGCGAGCCCTTTCATAAATCATCATTTCATTCCAACTTTTCAAAAGGCATGTGATCTATCTTTGCTTTACTTTGATCTAACCAAACTCAAACATGAGATTTATTTATTTTTAAATCTATATCTCCTGTAGCTTCAGTAGTATATGAAGTGGAGATTGAACAGGAGTTTTGGGGGGAAAAATACTGGAAAAAATGGGAATATATGCCATTATCTTATTTTTCCAAAGTGGACAAGAACCCATCATTCCAATGTCTTGCCTGAAGTCCAACCATCTAGCCACTGGTGGGATGCAACCAGTGTTCACTGAATGCGCGCTTTACACACATGCACAGTCCATTAGAAAACACCATTAAAAGCTGTTTCAGTGAGTGAAACAGCTAATGCACGGCAATCCACTCTGCTGTGCCGATCAGCTGGGCTTCAAACGAATGAAATAAAGTTAGGTATAGCGCAGGGGCGGGTGGGCCCAGCTGACGGTCAGAGCGAACTGGTTCGCTCTCAGCTGATCATCGGAGCAACCGGCTCCCCCCGAACCAAACCAAATAGGCTGAATCCCACCCCTCCATCTAGCTTATTATCTACTTGTAGTTCACCATGCACAGAAATCATATTCTGTATTCAGAACATATATGAGCGTAGGCTGTCTGAAAAGTCGCATGTTGTTATGACTGTATGGGTAAGCCATAGAAAAGTTTGTTAAGGAAGAGCACAGAACATCTCTTTTGCAGTAACTGTTTAAGTAAACATAAGTGTTTTCTTCACATGAGAGCAGGGATCTTTTCAGGAAATTGCTCGGAAACAAGTGCCACATTTTAAGGCAGCGAGGATGGTATATAGCCAGGGAAGGTAGTGGCAATTAATTAAAAAAATCTCTTCAGAAACTTGTACCCCTCCCCCCTTGACGGCATAATAGTGAAGTCAATGAAATGAAGTCCTGCCCAATGAGTACATTATGCCCCATGCTCCTTTTTTTATGTGCAGCTAAAAAAATTATGCCGGTATCATAATTACTTTTAATAAACATCAGGAAACAGACAGCACATAACCCCTAAAAAGAAAATGGAGAACAGAATAGTTAAGTGTATCTTGAAATGAGTAACATGTGACAGAAAAATTATGGTTGATATATTATGGATATTCAATATGGAAGGCTTGAATGTTTTCAATATGTCTCTCCCATAGTTTTGTGGTTTAAGAAACAGTGACTTTAAAACTAATCTGTATCACAGTTGGTGCATTTGATCAAGAACAAGGAGAAGGAGTGAAAGGCTTACAGATTAAACCATGGAGAAAAAAACCACTTCATAGAATGAGCTCCTGGATTTTACTTTGGAAACAGATGAGTAATTGTTGTGAAAGATTAAATCAAAATTAATTTCAAATTCCAAAGAAATGGCAAGTGATAGATATGTAATTTTTCTGAATCATTGGAGGTTGAGTATTAAATGACTCAACCAACATGAGTTTATCTAGTAATTACTAATGTGTGGTTTCATGAAAGTTACATGAGTGCAAATCAAATTGATTTTTAAAAATCCTATTCAATATAACACAAAAAATGAAGCATTCAGTAACTACAATACATGAAAGATTATAGAAGAATCTTTGTACAATATTACAATTTTTTGTTTCCTCTCTGGATAATTAAATTTCCTATTAAAAGTATGCATAACTGCATACTTGAATCATTAATATTAAAATTTTCTATGGACTTCAACCCAAGCGTTCGTTCCATGGGCAATCTTCTGTATTCATTATGTTACGTTATTTTATTTTTAAATAGACATATTTGATGCTTTATTGTTGAAATAAGTGTTTCCATCTTTGGCGTTTTCAACAATGAGTGAATGCTCTAAAGGAACAAATAAAATACTTCACTCTTTTTATATCCTTTGATTGTAGTCAGAGAAAATAACTACAGAAAACTAATGCCAGGGTTACACTTGAAGGTAGAGCTATGGGATCCCATTCAGAAGAATGAATAGGACTGTCCTCAAATGGAGTTCAGTACCCTTTCCTATTTTGAAGTACATTAAGTAATATAGATTACCTTCTAAAACAGTGTTTTTCAATCTTGCCAATGTTAAGATGCGTGGACTCTGTCCCAGAATTCCTCAGTCAGCACGCTGGAAATTGAAGTCTGTAGATCAGGAGTGTCAAACTCTGCGGCCCAAGGGCCAAATCCATCATGTGCTGACCATGCCCACCTCCAGTTTAGGGAAGGTGAAAAAAGTTACAATATGTCAAGTGACAACAACATGCCATCACGAGTTTGACACCCCTGCTGTAGATCTTAGAGTTGCCAAGATTAAGAAATGCAGTTCTAAACCCAGAGAGTGAAAATCTGCTCACTTTAAAGGCAAGCTGAGGGATGTTACCATAAACCTTAGCAGGGCAGGTAGTCTGGAAGTAGCTTCAGGAGTCTGAGAGCACTCATTTTGCTCCTTACTTTAGTCTCGAAACAGAAACAAATTAGGGAAAAAGCTTTGTATTTTTAGCACATGCACTTGGGGTCACAAAACACATGCCCTTGAAGTGCATATTTTGGTTTTCTTTTTCTTAAGCAGTAGGTTGAAATGACATTAAGTAATTCTGGCACATTCTCACCCAGAAAATTCATCCTTTCTTCAAAAAAAAAAAAAACTAGCTACCAAGTCAAAAATGCTGAAGTAAAGGTAAAGGTTCTCCTCGCACATATGTGCTAGTTATTCCCAACTCAAGGGGGCAGTGCTCATCTTCGTTTCAACGCCAAAGACCCAGTGCTCGCCGAAGACATCTCCGTAGTCATGTGGACAGCATGACTAAACACTCAAGGTGCACAGAACGCTGTTACCTTCCCACCAAAGGTGGTCCCTATTTTTCTATTTGCATTTTTACATGCTTTCAAACTGCTAGGTTGGCAGAATATGGAACAAGTAATGGGACCTCATTTCGTTATGCGGCATTAGGGATTTGAACCACCGA
This sequence comes from Pseudoxenodon macrops, assembly GCA_032467955.1. NCBI lineage: Eukaryota > Metazoa > Chordata > Lepidosauria > Squamata > Pseudoxenodontidae > Pseudoxenodon > Pseudoxenodon macrops. Next base: position 60,956 of record JANHFT010002968.1, on the reverse strand, counting down.
ACTGCCGACCTTTCTGATCGACAAGCTCAGCATCTTAGTCACTGAGCCACCATGTCCCTATGTTGAAGTATATCACACCAAATTAGCTGGGATTGTACTAACCATAACTTTGATATTTATTTGGTACCTTGGAAAATGTCCTGAGATTCAAACTGTGATTTAGAAAGCTTTAATTTCCATTTCTCGTGTATTGCATAAGAAACCAAGAAAAAGACATTATACCTGACACAAATTTTCATGACTGGCAATTCTTTAGCTGTGGTTGACATACATTCAGTGTGAGGCACATAATGTCTTGTTTTGATGATATCTTTAAGATTTAGCAATCAATCAGTTGTAAAACACACCACAAATAAAATTGCCAATAACTATTGTCCTTTCATAAAGGGCTTCTTATATTTGTTTATGGCAAATTTTCATGAAAATGACCCAGAATTTAAAGATACCTTTCTCTGGGGATGCTTAAATGTCTTTTTTGACATTTTAAAATGGAAATTAGAAGAACATCTAAATCATTTTACAAGGATAAATTCACAAGATAGAAAGTTCACTGTGAAGCAGTTTAAAGCTGTATTTCACTAAATTGGCTAAATTCCCTGAAAATTCAATATGGTAGTACAGGAGTTACTGATAAATATAAAACAAATAATGTCAAGGGAATGAACTTGAGCATGTGGTATTTCACAAGAAAAGCCTAATACAGGGAGTCCTTGACTTACAGCCACAACTGAGCCCAAAATTGTTGTTGATAAGTGAAACATTTAAGCAAAATTTTCCCCATTTGATGACCTTTCTTGCCACAGCTGTTAAGTGAATCACTGCAGTTCTCAAATTACTAACATGGTTGTTAAAAAAATCTGGCTTCCCCATTGACTTCACTTGTCAAAAGGTCACAAAAGGTGGGACCCTGGTTCACTGCAAGTGACATAAATATGAGTCAGTTGCAAAACATACTAATTTTGATCACCACAACCAAACAAGAATTTGATCACCACAACCAAACAAGCATATATATATATATAGACATCATGATCTCTGGGATATTATAAAATTTGTTATACAAAGTTTTCGTTAGCTGCTGCTAAAATCATCAGAGTGTTTAAAAACCCATTGAAATCAACCATGCATTTATACTTTTCTGATCAACTTCATCATCGCACGCGTGATGGGTCCACCCCCCTGCCTCCTATCTGTAATTATCCCATTTGCTTCTATTATGCCGATTAATGGTGGTGCAGCTCCTATTGTCTCGTTAACTAGGTTATTTTGCCTAAGCTGAATCTCCTCGGGGGAGGGGGTTGGCGCTGAGTTGTTAGATGTTATGCTGATGGCGTTTCTCCTGGCCCATCTCTTTGTCTCCTCCCCCTCTTCCTTGGTACGCTCACTGCTATTAGTGGATCTGTTTGTTTTGCCCATGCTCTTGTCACTGGTCTGTGTCATTCCTTGCCCCCCCCCATCTGTTATACTCGGACACTGCTCTTCCGGGCTCTCCTGCCTCTGGTCCAACTCGGGCATGCATTCACCCGGTAAATCGCTGTGCCTAATGGGGTGAGGGTATCGCTGGTCTCCCTTACCCGGCCATGGTACACACATACACACACAAACACACATGGATACATACATACATACATGGGTCTGATTTTGACAGAGTCCTTATCAGACTCTTGCTAATCGTCCTTCTGTTCAGAAAAGTTGGGTATCATGATAACTATTCATTTAACACCCTAACAATGTTTTCATCACACATTTAATTGGACAGGAAACTGTAGTATTGCTGCAAAATGTCCCAAGTTTAATTCAATTTACACTTCTTTCATATTGGCACCTCAAATGAACACAAACTGTCAGGAAATCATCCTGAGGAAATTAATGAAACTGGTCTCAGTGCGTTTTTGGAGCAAGGAAATGAAGGCTTGTAGAGCAACAGTCTCTGAAATATTGGGTTTCATTGTTTAGCTAAAACATTAACAAATCCTTCATATTAAAAAAAATCCAATACTGGTTTAATACTAATCCACTCTAATACTCAGTTAATGCTGATCCACTCTTTATTTATTCTCTCTCTCTTTCTCTCTCTCTCTCTCATTAAACAATTTCCACGGAAAATGCAATTATGAAAATATTGGCATTGGCAATTGTAACCCTTATCGTCATCAGGGTGCCTGCAAAAAGGTTGAAGTGGCAACTAAAATGCACCCTGTTACATGTGTGCTAAACATGAGTGTTAACTATCTCTTCTGACCCCCTGGAGAGATTCCTATATTAGCTGAGGCTCCATTAAGCCCTCTGCTTTCTCCCAACAGAAAGGTCTGTAACCTTTCATCAGGCAAATTTCTTTTCCAGTCCTGCTGCTCAAGTTCTTTTTAACAATCAAATTGCTGGCAATCAAGGAGAAAGCATTGACAATTCATTCTGGGTGCACTTTTGGGGAGATAGATAAGAGGCTAAGGCCCAAAGCCTCAGAAGTTATAAAATTTAAACTTTCCTTTTTGAGTGGATAAGAACATTGGAACTCAGACTGCCTAATCATGGATGGTGGTGGTTCATAAAACAAGACAGTGAGTTCAACCATGTGTTCAAAACCATCCACCCTTTCAACATGCAGTTGTAAAAAGTGGGCAAGACTTCAATTATCACAACTGCCATTTTGACTTTTTGTTCCCCTTCTAAAGATGACCACATGCATAGTGGCATGGGAAAGACTGGATATGTAATGTAGATGCATGGGCTACGGGTGTAGAATATGCTAAGTGTTAGATAGGGTGATAGAAGAGGCAGACAGAGCGACAGTTCAACAGCTCTTTATTCAATAACCAGCCCTTATACAGTATAAGGAGCTGTCAGACAGCTCAGCCAATCAGTAGACAGTATTTTCCCGCCAGAATGGAGGACCTGACTGAAGCCTATTTACTTCAGTCTTGGTATCTAACAGTAAGAGATGTCTCAAACCAAGAATAGCCCTTTTATACTCATTACTATTTGGAGTATTAATTACAAATATCAAAATGTTGCCCTTCCATTTCCTAATGGAAATACTGTTTTTTGTTGTTCATCCAGAATGGATGTCATTTGGGGAACATTAGACTATAATGAAGGACTAACAAATGCTAGAACTCATAGAAATAAAATGTCCATAATCAGGTTATTTTCCCAAAGTAGTGTGGTGGCTCAGATGTGAAGCTCTTGCCTCACAATCAGGAGACTATGAGTTTGATCCTAGGTAGCAGCAGATATTTATCTTTCTGGGTACAAAGAGAAAATATTTGCTGTGACCTCTGTGTAGGCATCAGAAAGGGCATCTGGCCAGTAAATGCTCAGCTCCATTCAGTCGCCCCGACTCCACCCTGATGCAGAGGTGGGTTCCTACCAGTTCAGACCGGTTCTATACAGTAGGTAGTAAGCCACTTGTGACATCATAGGACTGGTTCTGTTCCATGGACGCCGCCATCTCTTTTTTTGTTTTTTGGAAAAAACCAAAAAAGAATTTCCCCCCGGTTTTTTTCTTCTGCGCAGGCACAGAATCCAGGTTTCTGCGCATGCATCGCCATTTTGTTTTCGGTCTTTTTTTGGGAGGATTTTTTTGCACTGTGCATGCGCGCATGTGCAAAGTGTGTGCACACATGTGCAAAGTGCATGCGCCCATGTGCAAAGTGCGCACACAGCCATGAGGCATGGCCGTGCAGCGGGAAGCAAACTGGCAGCGAGGTAAGTTAGAATCCACCCCTGCCCTGATGCAAGGGATTACTGGGTCGTTAAAAGAAAAAAATGATCTAATTTTCCCCTCAGATTCTAATGATAGTTTGTTCAGTGTAAGAGCATGAAATATGCCAATTTTCATGTTCATTTTGCAGAATCTTTTTGCCTATGCCAATGACCTACTCAGGTCTTTTTTGCAGCATTTACAAAGCCTCTTGATTATTCTTTATGTGTACACTGGCTGTCCATCTTTAGCTTCTTAGTGACGTAAAAATGGAACGGAGAAAAAAGGAACTGCTTACAAAGCCAAAAGGCCAATAGAGGTCACACGTCTATACAACTGTGATATTTACAATTATTTTGCACAGGAAAAAGAGAAGACGATGAATGAACAATTTGCAGAGGGGGTGGGGGCGGGTAAATGAATGAGAGGGGTGAATTGACTAAAACTAGTACAGTGGGGAAATAAATACATGGACAGTGATGTATGTGGTGTAAACAAAGAGAGGAAAATTGGATATGACAACAGAGGAATGGAAATCTGGATAAGCAGGTGAAAGAAAGTTCAAGTGGGACTTGATAAGGTGAGAAAGGAGAAAATGAATCCATTGCAATTCATTTACAAGAGAGATCACAGTGGCCAAGCAGGACTAGAGACTGGGTAAAAATGACACAGAGTGATCAACGGAAACAACTGCACATCACTCTCTGTCACCACATATTTCCCATGTGCATATATTTAAATCAGATGCTTTGCTATTGTTTAAAGTCCTTTGCATCAAATATTTAATCTGTCCCTGTGAAACAAGGCAGACTATTGTCTCCATACGTTGCACTGGAAATCTGTCAAGATTTAGTTTACGATACAATAACAGCAGGGATGCTATTGTGCATGCTTCTTCCTCAGATTCATTCAGACTGTAGCCACACTTTCACCATTAAAAGAAGCTGGTTGAGCCATTACTGGACTTAATGTATTGGGCTTCTCAACAAAGGCCGATACCTTTTCTACAGCTGATTGCACGGCCTTGGGAAACAGAAGGATGATCACATCTGTTTTCCAAATCTCAAACTTACAACAAAAGTACAAGCTAAAACCATAGCTTGCAGGCTGCAGAAATTCATGCACAATAGATATCACTAGTGTGAACAATGACAACTTTTTTTCTTCAAAGTTTCTTTTAAATTAAAAGAAATTTCAGGGACAAAATTATTTTGCAAAGAGTATCCTTAGTAGAGTCCATCAATAGATGGATAACCAAAGCAAAACCAGTACTGTAGGTAATGGAATACAGTGTTTGCTTCATACAATTCAGAAAAGGTGTCATCTAATTTTGTGGAGGGTAATCAGTTGCTAGACAATCATGTGAAATGCAAGATGAATATCCTTGACTCTTCTGTTTCTAAAGTTTTAAGAAGAACTTATTCCATTAAAAAAAACTTGGTGAGATTCTTGACCTTATTGTTCCTATAACATGGACGGCTTCATTGCCATTCTGCTTTTTCAAAACCCAAGCATTCTTGCCTAAACACAATATTTCTCAATCTCAGTCACTTGAAGATGTGTGGATTTCAATTCCCAGAATTCCCCCAACTAGCATGCTGGCTGGAGAATTCTGGGAGTTGAAGTCCACACATCTTCAAGTTGTTAAAGTTGAGAAACTTCAACTTGGCTTAACAAAGACTTCCTTAAGAAAATAGATTAAAAACAACCCCAAGTAAAGTAAATCTCTTTGTCATTCTTAGATCAGTTAATTTGTCTCTCTGGGTAAGCATAGGTATATGAGAAATGAAGTATCTTTGTGAGTTTCACTTCTGAAATATGATTTTGAAATTTCTCCTGAATATTTTTTTTTCCATATGGAAAGGTAGGTGCATACAGTATAATAAAATGAGAATTAGGGACATATAGAAGAAAAAGACTGTCCAACTATAATTGGATATGTGTACACTCAGAAAGAAATGTAACATATAAATAATCTTAATAAAATGTCTCTTATCTACCGTATATTATTTCATTAAGCAATTTATTTCTGCAGTCTATGAATAGGAAAAAAGTGTGGACAAGAAACAGGTGAAGGAAATTTAAGTTTTGAATACTTTGTGTATTATTTCAGATTGGCGACTATTCTTATTATTTGGCCCACAAATTTAGCATATAAATGTAATAAAAAGGAGTATGTCCAAAAAAGGGAAAACTTCAGGTGGAGATTAACCTGAAACATTTTGGCATTTAAAGCTGAAAAGCAAATGATATTCCTCAATCACCCAAATCTGAAGGACATTATGGCCTAGTGATGGCTAACCTTTTTGTTGTCACATGCTGAAAGCGCGTGCCCATGACAACATGCCCATTCACCTGTACCCATAATGCAATGTCTGCACAACCCTTTCCCACACACTCTGCCTCCCCGTGTATGTATGCATGACCCCACCCCTTCACACATGTGCCCTACCCTCTCCCCGTCCATTTTTGGCTTCCAGGTTGGTGTAGGAGGCTTTCCATGCCCAAAACAGGCCATGGGAGGACCTCACATGGCACTCCCATACCCTGTTTTGGGCCTGGAAACCATCCTGGAAGCCAAAATGGGACACGTGGGTTTCGCACAAGACCCCAAAATGCAATGCGAGCAACTCCCTGCACATGCACCTTGCTTGCTGCACATGCACGGCAGAGAACTAAAGACCTGCTGGCTGGCGGGAGGTGCACATGCATGCACAGTCAAGCTGGGCTGGGGCGAAGGCTGGTATGCCTGCAGAAAGGGCTCTGCATGCCACCTGTGGCACACCTGCCATAGGTTCGCCATCATGATTATAGCCAAAGTCAGCTAATTATTTAGCATGATTGCAAAGTGGTGGGGTTCTTTCACTGAAATATTTTTTCTTGAAGATGTTTTACTTATCCAAGAAGCTTGTTCAGTTCTGAAACATCATCAAGAAAACAAAGTCCAGCTGTCTTTTGAAAAAGCACCTTTGGGACAACCATGACCTGGATGATTAGGAATCCCAATAGACATAAAAACAAATAAATAAAAACCTTGAAATTATGTGATAAGCAGAACATCTCTAAAAGCTTTTGCCATGTTGTTCCCAAAAAAATGTTTAAAAGGACCAGTTTAAAAGTTGATAAACAATACATCTCAATCAGTGGTGAAATACTACCTACTCTGTCTGGTTTGGGCGAGTAGGTAGCTGTAGCTACCGGTGGCTCAAAGAACCAGTGGTGGCTATAGCGTGAGGCTCCGCCCACCCACCCAAATATCATCATTTCTGGAGGGTTTTACCCTCTGCTCATTGCGCGCTTCCAAACTGGTAGGGAACGTAAGTAGATTTCACCACTGATCTCAATCATCTAAGAAATTGGGGGTTAACATCTCCTTCTAGTGTTGCATAATATTTTGAAGCCAGGCTAGTAATGACAATAACAATAAGCGCCTTGGGTGAAATTTCAAAACATCTAGAGTAGCATTTGAATATATTGGCACTGATAAAATTGCTATCAATCAATTGTAAATAGCAGCTTTATATGGAAAAACATCCTGTGGTGGTACTTTTAACAGCACCAGAGAACATAATCTTACTCTGTTCAATATCACCTTGGGAATGAATTTATACATAGATAAAAATGCTATATTTAGCCTAAACAATTGTCTAACTATGTGACCAAGTTTAATAATTTAATAATAATTTGTTAAACTTGTATGCTGGGTGGTTTATGAAATTGAAAAAAAATGCAATAAAAATTGTAAAATATAAAATAAAATAAAATTTCCTATACTTAAAAATATAGCACAATTCTTTGTATCTTAACATTTTAAATATTGGGGAGAAACCAAAACATATGCATCCCTAATATTAAGAGGAATTGATCAGCATCATATAATGAATAGACTAGACTAGACTAGACTAGACTAGACTAGACTAGACTAGACTAGACTAGACTAGACTAGAATAGAATAGA
>JANHFT010002968.1:41815-53199 GCA_032467955.1 Pseudoxenodon macrops | reverse complement strand
TTTACCCTCCGGAGACATCAGGAACTTCCGGTTTGCTCGTAGGGTTGTTTTTCGCCTTCAGGAGGCTTCCCTGAAGCCTCTGGAGGGTGAAAAACAGCTCAACGGACAAAACAGAAGTCCCGTTGGGGCGTTTTTCACCCTCTGGAGGGCAAAAAATGGCCGAAGGGAGGGCCGCATGCGCAGTGCAGTGTGCGTGGGGGGTTGTGTGCTGGCACACGTTTTTGGCACGCAAGAAGAAAAAGGTTAGCCATCACTGCATTAAACTATGGTCTATTAACTGCAACTGTGAGGTTCACATACATGAGATGAAATGAGAGGACAAGATGGAGAGGGAAAGCACGAAGAATTAGCAGGAGGCCCAAACTCCACACTAGAGAAAAAAGATATGACACTTCCTACCACCTGTTATCACCTAGAAAAAATTAGACAGGTGAACCTGATTGAAAGGTATAAATTAATCTATAGCATAGATAAAAGTATTTGGGGATTTTCTCTCCTTCCTCGTTTCAGACAGTAGAAGCAGGAATCATCCAATGAAACTGACTGGACGGAGAATTTGAAGACATGAAAGAGAACACACACCACAAAATTAATGTGAGGAATTCATTTCCACAGATGTAGTGATGGCCTTTAATCTGGCTGGCTTTAAAAAAAGGCCTGTGGTTGGCTCCTGAGAAACAAATTGCTGGTCTGCTCCAACAAGACTGTACCTACCATATATATTGGGGAAAAGGGAAGCTTCCACTCAATTTCAAAGCCACTCAGATTAATAGAGTTGGAAGGGACCTTATAGATCATCTAGTCCAACCCCCTGCTCAAACAGGAAACCCTACACCCATGATGGCGAACCTATGGCACGTGTGCCACAGGTTGCACGCGTAGCCATATCTGAGGATACGCAATGCGTTGCCCTCTATCAGCTCCAGCGTGTATGCACACACTGGCCAGCTGATAGTCGGCCTTCCAGAGGATGGGGGAGGCCATTTTCAGCTTTCCTGAAGCCTGGGGAGAGTGAAAAATGGCACAATGGGCCAAACCGAAGATCTGAGGTTTCAGTGAGGCCTGCGCGCATGTGTGGGGGGCAGAGGTGGATTCTGAATTTTCTTACTGCCGGTTCGCTCAGAGTTGCACCTTGAGCGGGTGCGCAAAGCGTGCAAGCGCAGCAATAAAAAATATCCAAAATGGCGGCACCCACGGAGACACCAAAGGGCCCAGTCATTGCGGAGTTACTACCTACTCTATAGAACTGGATAGAACCGGTAGGAACCCACCTCTGGTGGGGGGCAGCGCAGGGAGAGCATGCACATGCGCGGGAGAGGGCATTGCATTATGGGTGTGGGCACGCATGCATACGCTATTGTGCATGCGTGCACCCTTTTGGCACCTGAGCAGAAAAAGGCTTGTCAACACTGCCCTACACCATTACTGACAATTGGCAGTCTAATCTCATCTTGAAAGTCTCAAGTGATGAAGCTCCGACAACTTCCGAGGCCAACTTCTGTTCCATTGGTTGATTGTTCTCACTGTCAGAAAGTTCCTCCTTATTTCTAGGTTGAATTTCTCCTTAATCAGTTTCCATCCATTATTCCTTGTCTGGCCTTCAGGTGCCTTGGAGAATAGCTTGACCCCTCCACTCTGTGGCAGCCCCTCAAATATTGGAACACTGCTATCATGTCTCCTCTGGTCCTTCTCTTCACTAGACTAGCCATGCCGAATACTTGCAACCATGTATTGTATGTTTTAGTCTCCAGTCCCCTAATCATCTTGGTTGCTCTTCTCTGCACTTTTTCTAGAGTTTCAATATATTTTTATAGTGTGTGACCAAAACTGGATACAGTATTCTAGGTGTGAGCTTACTAAGGATTTATATAGTGCATTAGTACCTCACTTGATCTTGAGTGTATCCCTCTGTTAATGAAATGTAAGATTACATTGGCTTTTTTGGCTGCTGCCGTATACTCTTGGCTCCTGTTTGATTGGTTGTCCACTAAGATTCCAAGATCCCTCTCACAGTTACTGCTATTAAACTTGGTTTCATTGGGTCAACTTAATGGCCCATGGATAGAAGGATGTGAACTGGAATTAGTGAAGGAATGTATATTTGAATACTTTCTTTTCAGAAATGATAAAATCAAGAAAATTTTATTGTTGCTAAATCTCAGTGATTTGTGTTGCTCACTGCATAAAATTTGATTACTTTCTGGAGACTGAAACTAACCCTTTACATAGGAAAGGTGTGGAAACATTATACCAGGTTTCCATGAAAATAAGACCCAACCAGAAAATAAGCCCTAGCATGGTTTTTGCAGATGATCATAATATAAGCCCTACCTCAAAAATAAGCCCCAGTTAAGATAATCAGCCAGACAGATTTTAGTACTGTATTTCCCTGAAAATAAGATCTAACTGGAAAATAAACACCTAATGCATCTTTTAGAGGAAAAATTAATAGAAGACCCAGTCTTATTTTTGGGGAAACATGGGTACCTATTGAATGTATAATGAGAATGAAAAACAAAAACAAGGACCTCTCATTTGATCTAAGTTTTTGTGTAATGAAGTTCATTCCATACCACCAGACCATTAAGCTGTCATTTTAAGAAATGACTCTGCATATACCAATGTGGTACAGTGTTTACATTTATTGTTGGTCTTGAATTGCAGAAAATCAGAGTCATGTCCATTATTAGTCATGATACTTCACTGAGTGACTTTGGGCCAATCACTTTTTCCTTCAGCCCAGTTTATTTCATGGAATGTTGAAAGGATAAATTGAGATCTTACTAAATATACATCTATAGACCATTTTTTTCAAGATACATATTTCATATATATTTTACAGGAAAAGAAATCTACTCCTCACCCCACCCCACTCCCCACCTCCCCATAATTCTTATTTGATTTAATAAAAAAAGTATTCTTGAAATTCTTTCAGAAGAAGAATTTCAGATAAATTTTCTTGACGGAGCAATTGTAGCTTTGCATTTATTTAAATAAGTGGTGAGTTGTTTTTTTTGTGTTAATGTGCTGCCTTTCTTTCTTTCTACCAGCATGTCTCCAGTTATCCAAAGCCTCTTGGCCTCCACATTTGAATTTAATCTGAAAGGAAGGCCTGATAAGAATTGCTTTCACGGGAGTTTCTCAACAGTAGCACTGCTACCTCTGCTATGCAGATGTGTCTTTCCTCTAAACAAATTTGAAAAAGTCATCCACATAAATCTAGAGATGGGAGGAGTAAATTTCAAAAGGTTATTTGTGCCAGGTTTAATTGAAATTTCTCTTGTTAGCATACAGTACATGACTTTCAACAGCTCCACTAGCAGGAGCTTCATTAAGTTCAGCATACATCTGTTCTTCAGATTTAAGAGTAAGCCACAGGCTAATGGTTTAACTTACATTTTTTTCTCCTTTCTTTTTTCCCCTTCATGCCTGCTATCTTCGCCATCTCCAAGTCTGATTGCTTCTATTTCAAATCCTTCAAAGTAAATTAGACAATTGTTTTGATGGCTACTGCTGCAAAAGGGTGTTCTTGAATTTTACCTTCAATGTACTAATTAAATTGTATATAATAGTGACAGCACATTGACACTGCAGAAGTAAATGATCCAATCTGTTGGCAGTTGAGAAACATTTGGAGTTAAGTTAATTTCATTTATCTTGACCAATGTGAACATTATGAAATGGGATATTTCAGGCAGAAAAATATCCTGAAGCATATTTGGCTGGCTGAATTGGTATTTCTCATTTAATAGAATGACATAACCAATTATTATTATTTGAAGATCAATTATCAAAGTAGATGTTATTTGGCTGGATGAATATATAGTCTTTCTGTGACCAGCATTACTGTGCCTTGAGTTTGATACCCCTGCTCTAGAGTCTCGGATTTTTAAAAAGTTTTTTTTTAAGTAAAAAAGAAATTTTGGTATCATGGTGACCAGAACCATATGCAATATTCCAAGTATGGCCTCACTAGAAACTATAGTTGAATAGTACTATATAGTATTATAGATTTATTGAAAGTCCAAGTATACTATGTCCATAGCATTTTCCTGATCCACTGATTTAATTGTTTTAACAATGAAAGTAATAGGGTTTTTTTTGGTATGATCTGGAGCCATGCAGTTCTACATTTAGGTTCTACACTTAGGAAAGAAAAACAAAATGCACAGGTACAGTATATGTGGTACTATGCTCAATAGTAGTAACTGTGAAAGGGATCTTGGCGTCCTAGTGGACAATCATTTAAATATGAGCCAGCAGTGTGCTGCAGCTGCCAAAAAAGCCAACACAGTTCTAGGCTGCATTAACAGAAGGATAGAATCAAGATCACATGAAGTGTTAATATCACTTTATAATGCCTTGGTAAAGCCACACTTGGAATACTGCATCCTATTAGTTAGAACAATTAGTCAATGGAACAACTTGCCTGCAGAAGTTGTGAATGCTTCAATAATAGAAGTTTTAAAGAAGAAATTGAACAATGTCTGTCTGAAATGATATAGGATCTCCTGCCTGAACAGGGGTTTGTACTAGAAGATGCCCAAAGTCCCTTCTAGTTCTTTTATTATGTTATTTTGTTTTAGCCTGTTGTTATTGCTGAAGTTTTAAATTCAACTCTCATCATTTTGTGCAAGTCATGTTCTAACCAGTTTCATTCCTGGTACTTCTAGATAAAACCATAAAAAGTAAATGAAGTGTTTCGAAATAATGCAAAAAGTTAAACCATGTTCTATTTAACCTGGGATCTGATGTGCATTTTGAAAATGTTCAATGAAAAAGAAAATCAAATGGTTTGGACTTTCATGTGCTAACTTCAACAAGAAACATATCCAGGATCTTGTGCTCAGATTATTAAAGCATTCAGCTGCTTCAAAGCAGCTCATGTGCTTCACTGATGCTCAGGTTAGCATAGGATGCAGTCTTGCAATCAGTTAATTGTAAATTAAATCTGTAATCATGCTACACTGTTCCCACATCCATCTTAGATGACACCAACTAATTTTGTTTTGGCATAAAGGCATTATGTTCCAATTACATATGTAAGGACTTCAACAAAGTTCTGTTCTTTGTGTTTTATTATTCAGACCAAATTATCTAAGGCTATAGTAATAGAAATAGAACATATTAATTACTGTTCAGATTAATAACTCCCTGAATGAATAACAAGCATCTGAGGAAATCAGGCTACAGTTTTAAAAATATCCGTTTAATTTATTAAATATGTACTTTATGTATTTTGAAATTGATGACCCTTTGATGAAACCCACTATTGGGAAGAAGGTGTGCCTGACAATTGTCTTCTTAAAAGTCATTTTAGATTGAAAGGCCACTTGAAATATGGATGCATTGGTCTAAGAGAACATCTATGGCAGTGTTTCCCAATCTTGACGATTTTAAGATATGTGGACTTCAACTCCCAGAAAGAAGCTGGCTAGGAAATTCTGGGAGTTTAGTCATCTGTGATGATCCACACATCATAAAGTTGCCAAGATTGGGAAATACTAATCCATAGAATTAAATGAATATAAAGATGGCAAAATAGAGAAATATTCACAATAGAAGATTGAACTGGGAAGATGGTAGAACTTGCTAAATTGACTTGTCTGTTTAAGAGAAGAAGAACAATTACTGGAAATATTACATACTGTAGACTTTTTGCTGAAAGTGGAGAAAAATAAAGTGATGATTTGGGGACTTACTGATTAAAAAGAGTTGTTTATAGAAAGAAGAGAATCAAGATATATAATATGGGAGAGTCGCAATAGCACTAATCAAAAGTTGCTTCTTTAGATGTCTTTTTTGTTCCTGTGACTCTGTTTTTCACTTTTTTCCTACCTTTTTCCTAAGTTTCTGTAGCTTTCTTTCCAATAAAATTGTATTATAAAGGATTTACGAGAATCTGCCACAGAATTCATAAGAGGCATATGGATATGATTTGTTCACTCTTTGGGTAATCATTTGCTTTTTGCAAACACAAAAATTAAGAATATTAGGGCTGTCACAAAGAAGAGGGCATAGATTTATACTCCAACACACCTGATAGCAGGATAAGAAACTATAGGTTGAAGCTAGGCAGAGGGAGATTCAACCTGGAATTAAGGAAAAGTTTCCCAACAGTGAGAGAAATTAGTAAGTGGAACAGCTTGCCTCCTGGAGTTGTGGTACTCCACTGCTGGTGATTTTCAAGAAATTTTGCACACCTCTTTGTCCAGGATGTTATGAGGATTCCTGCCCTCAGAAGGGGGTTGGACATTTGTCCAGGATGTTATGACAACTCTAAGGTCCATTCCATTCCTATGGACTTTGTCAATCAAAATGGTGTGTAAAACTTCATTTTATTCCTCTAATCTATGCTTGGTGGATAATTCTGGGAGTTGAAGTCCACAAGTCTTAAAATTGCCAAGTTTGAAGACCTCTGCAGTCTAATCATTTGAACTGTAAGTCTGATTATTTATCTTACTGTTGCTGAAGAAATAATAATATACTGCAGTCATAAGCATGACATTTATGCCATTCCATTCCTCCTGACGTAAAGAATGGAATCATTGCTAGTAAAGGAAATTATCTGGGGCAGCAACCTCCCAGGTCTGCATTTTTCTTAGAGAATTGTAAATGGGCAAAAAAAAAAAAAAAGCGGAAACTCACCTGTTTCTATTCCTAGCGTCATGATTTATGGATTTATTGGTGCTCCCTCTGAGAGCAGATCCCTTGTTCCACTGCAAATGCAGAAATCCCATTAATCCAGTTAACAACAGAAGAGGCAAAGTTCTCCCCATTATGAAGCATGGCAAACTACAGTAGCTTCATCTTGTTTTGACAAGACTTGCATCAACTTTCCCACTGCGTTTTTGCCTCGCCTGCTTTTAGAGAGCGCACTCTCCTTCTGCTGGAATTCCGCAGTCTATTTAAATGCAGAGAAAATTGAGGTCTCAGCTGCTCCTGTGGTGCTCTTGTTATTGCTGTACATCTGTTTCATGCGGTCTAGATTAACGCATCTTAAAAAAATGCATTGTTAAAGCAATTGTGTTTCCAACAGTTTGCACCATAACGTTAAGAACCGTAGCACTGTTTAGTAAGCTGTTTGCTTCTAGAAGAGGCAGAGCTTAGCTTTTTCCAGAAAGGGAAGTGGGTCAGGTTGATAAATAATTCTGATCCTAGTTTAGTTGATCCTAACTTTTAAATTAAGGCCAATCATTTTCCATCTGCTTCCTTGAGGCTCTCCAGTATTCTCGTGGAGTTCTAGAAATGAAGGCGAAATATCCTGCATTTTCATTTGGGAGCAGAATTTTCACAATTTTAACATTTAAAAGAAAAAAAAATGTGCCTCAAAATGGTGCCGAGGATAGTTAGTATTTTCTAACTACTGTCCTACACTGTCTGACTTGGAACCAAGATCCAGTACAAAATCAGAATAGACATGGATAAGATTGCTCTATTAACAGAGTGAAAACCTGGCTATAACTGAGGAACAAGCTGTATGCTAAATCAGAGTCATTAAAAGGGCCCCAAATGGTCCATTGGCATCTTAGTTCTAGCTTCCAATGTTTAATACCGCATAGGAAAATATAAGATGGTAGACCAATTTTATTACTTCCTAATATTCTCCCTTCCCAAACGGGCTCTGGCCCCATCTATTTTTGTAGTGTGGCTCTATTTTTAAGCAACCCTGCAGCCACGTTTCAAAAAAACCACAGAACCGAGTGCTTTGTGACAAGAAAAAAACTATGAAAAGTAACTACTATGAAAACTACTTCAAAAGTCTGGGTGTTTACTAGATCAAATTATTTAAGGTCATTGAACTTGTTCATTTAAAAACAAATTATTTCCAGATCCTTGAATGCAAACCTCCATAGGCTGAGGTGTGCTTCTGAGTGCCAAGCTAACAAGCTGTATTTATTCTATATATTAGAAAATAGATGTGACTATTTCTACTTGAATTTCTTTCTTTTGGGGCCTTGGTCTTTCATGGAATCCCATCCAGTTTTCATTGGTTTTGCTGAACAAATTTGAAAAATCCAGAAGTAGATGACTTTAAAGACCTAGATAATGTCCTAATTCTTGCTACTATCTAGTGCACACGGGATTTCTACATTTGGTGGAAAGATTTGGCAGTTTTAACAAAACACAGCACTGAAACATTCGCATTTAGACTCAGCAAATTCATTGTCTTCTATCTTTGTTAAAATTCAAAATGCAATCCGGGCTTTCAGTTTCAACATTCAAAACATCAGCTCCTGTGCACACTTGGATAGTTACGCATTTTTTTTTAGTTTACAAAGTTTTGATTCAATGTTCATAGGCACCTAGGCAGCAAAACTGTGGCTTTCTATAATGGATAGTATTATATTGGGGGTTGGGGGAATGGGAAGAAATAGAACTCATTCATTTATTCATTGATCATATTTGAAATGCCAAACATTTATGGTTCAATCCGTGCCCACTATCTTTATTCCTGTCTAGGTCTCCTAGTAGTTTATGGCTGCTCTTTCTAGCTATTTATTTTGCTTGTTAATCACTTAGCTGCTTCTAGGAGATGCTGAGATCTTACCAAAGCAAATTTTCCACTACTTAAAAAAACTACAACAATCAAGCAAACAAAATACCAATCCAGCTTTACTGCCTACTTTAAAAACCTCCCATATAAATGGGACATTTCCTCTTTGACTTTTCATGTAACTAAATTTAATGCATAAAAGCTTCAGTGAACCATCCCCTCTTCATTATCTTGTTATATTTAAATATGAGAAATTATTGCTAATTGATGCCAAAATGTTACTGTACTTTTATTCATTGCAGAGATCAAAGAAACATAATGGAATTTGTTGTTGCTTTTCTTATTTATTTCTTCTGCAGTCCCCAATTCATGTTAAGTAAAGAGATTTAGAACATGTTTATTTCTATTGCTAAAATAATACATCTGCAAGCTCATGTGAGCAATTTAATTAATTTCCACAATTCTTAACCTACCGGTATATGGAGCCAGTAATAACAATTGTTTACTGAAGGAAAGTACACAACGTTAATGGTTCCCACAATGGGACCATTCACTATGTCTATATATTTATCCTTTACAAAAATGGTGGCAGCCTTCTGAACCAAAGTAAGCAGACAAATATGGTCTTCCATGAAGCAAAAAGAATGCAAATTATTTTGGGAAGGAAAGTGAACAAAAGTTTTCTTGCAAAATAGTTTTTAACACGCGGTAAATAAAGTGAAACTGTTGAAGTTAATAAATGAAACAGGAGTATAACTTTGTTTAGGAATTCATCTGAAAGCATGAAGATTTTGAAACTCTATGCAGAGTGTGGATAATGTTTGACCCATATTTAGCTTTGTTATTTGAGGGGCCACCTGTCTCCCATAGTATGTTTTATGTTTTATTTATTTTTTATTCATTTAATTTCATTAAGCATATATTATAAAACAGATAGAAGTTTATTGTGTGCTCTTGTGTTGTTTTGGTTGAAGCTGAAGTATTCATTCACAGGAAGGACATTGTAGCAAATGGTTTTATGTACTACACTTAGGTCAGACCAAAGACGGCGAAGTTCTAAGTTTTCTAAGCCCAAACTTTCAAGCCTGGTGGTATAAGATATTTTATTTCAAAGTAGAGGAGTGGATGACTCTTCTTATGAAATATCTCTGGACTCATTCAATTGTATTAATGTCCAATATGTAGTATGGGTTCCAGACAGATGAGCTGTATTCAAGAATTGGCCTAGCAAAAGATATGTATGCCTTAGCTAGCAGTCCAATATTACCGGAGAAGAAGCTATGCAAGATTAGGTTAACAACTCTTAATGCTTTTTTTGGGAAATGCTGTTACAGTGAGCTCTGGGACTTAGATTATTTGAGATGAATACTCCAAGGTCTTTGACAGAGTCAAAGTCATCTACTAGTTTGTATCCACCCAGCTTGTATTTTGTGTTCTGATTTGTTTTGCCGATGTGTAAGACAGAGCATTTGTTGGTTGAGATTTGGAGTTGCCAATTGTTTGACCATTCTGACACATAGTCAAGGTCTTTTTGTAGGGTAGTAGCATTGACAGTGGTGCTAAATAAAGTATCTGTCTGGCCATTCAATGTAGCAGGATTGGCATGCTCTGGGTGGGTCTAAGGCAGTGATGGCTAACCTTTTTGCCATCACATGACAAAAGCAGGAGGAGTGGGAGGGTCACACACACATGCCCACACCCATAATGCAATTCCCTCCCCCTATGCATGCGTGCACAACCACACCCCATGTGTGCAGTGCAGGCCTCACTCCACAAATCCTTAAGAAACAGGCCCATGTTCCTCATTTTGAAGCATTTTTAAAGGGCGAAACGAGTGTATTGTTTCATGATTTCACACATGCAGGCCAGCCCTAGACAAATATTATTCAATGTAAAGTTATTCAATGAGACAAATGATCTTTACATCAAAATGTAGAACAAACATAAGACAGCCTAGAATTATGTAGGTATTGTTAGCAAACATCAAAGTTGTCCATTATTTCCTATTATCTGAACTATCTATTATCTCAATATATGCATATGTATATATGTGTGTATGTATGTATGTACATATATACATACACACATACATATATCTCAGACTATCCTTCCGAAATATAAATATTTTATTTAATGGCACTCTGCACAGCTATTGACAGTCACAGTTATTCTTAAGGCAGTAAAACTCTGGAGTTTGCTCCCTCAGATCAACCTTCCTCCATTTCTGTTATTGTTGGAATGGGGGATTGAGAAATATTTTGCTGCTCTGGGCTGGGATAAAACTGGTTGTTATTTCCTGCACTTCACAATATTTCTGGTTATATTATTTATTAATACATGGCAGCACTGGAACATTTCAATGTTTCCTTGACTATGACATGCATTATTGATAAACAGTATCAACTGACAATGGGCTTTCGTGATTGATATCGCCTTTTTGTAATGAATTTAAAATGGTAGGCTGTTAGACTTATTGAAATGGGTTGCTTCTCTGAACTGTTATGCTACACTTTGGAACAGATCAGCACTATAAAAGTTTTTCCAATGATTTATTAATGTAGCACTTAAAAAAAAAGAACAACTGGTGTTTCTCTGTTGAGGAGTGTTTGGAGCCCCTTGGTGAGAAAAAAAATGGCATACAAATCAAAGTGTTCACAATTGTGGGGTTGCCTTATTTAGGCTTTGACTAGATATGCAATACTAGAGGATCACAGTATTGCAGCAAAGGGATTCAGAAAACTCTTAGCTGCCATCTGTAGTGTTCATCTAGAGCGCTGTTTGTGAGGTCCTTGGTGCTCTCTGAGCTTGGTTGTTTTCTTGCAGATGTTTCATTACCCATCTAGGTGACATTATCAGTGTACTGATGATGTTACCAAGTTGGGCAATG
>JANHFT010002968.1:22903-41715 GCA_032467955.1 Pseudoxenodon macrops | reverse complement strand
TCCTTGATTAGTTTCCACCCATTGCTTCTTGTCCTGCCCTCAGGTGCTTTGGAGAATAGCTTGACTCCCTCTTCTTTATGGCAACCCCTGAGATATTGGAAGACTGCTATCATGTCTCCCCTAGTCCTTGTTTTCATTAAACTAGACATAACCAGTTCCTGCAACCATTCTTCATATGCTTTAGCTTCCAGTCCCCTAATCATCTTTGTTGCTCTTCTCTGCACACTTTCTGGAGTCTCAATATGCCAATGTTACAACACCACTGATAGCAGACCTTGCTTAAAAGCTTGCTCAGGCAATTTATACACCTTCCCATTTATACACATTTCAAAGTGTGATAGAGTGGTCTTTGCCACAGTATTATGGGGACAATCTCTTCACCATGGACCTTCTGTTGTGAGATTGGAAATGGTCCTGCTCCTCAGTTCAGACAAACGTAATGAGCAGAGCTGCCAGAAACTTGAGTTCTTAGAACTCAGCCTCCACAAGCTTAATTACATTTTGTTTTCCTCTTCATTTTGCTCTCTTCTATTTCTCTTATTTTATCTCCTGATGTATCCTGTAAAGCATCAGGAATTCAAGGAGGGGGAAAGGTTTGTTCATTTACTTAGTAGCTTTTCTAAACTGTCTCCTCTACTTCAACACAAAATAGCAATAACTATAACTACATAGAAGGACCTTTTCCTGACACTCCTTAAAGTCCCAGAAGCATCACTGACACAGTGGGGACCCAAAAAAATATTGTCCCAGTTTAGTCAAACAATTTCTGTATTGGGATAGTGGGAAGCCCATAATCTCCCACAAACCTTCCTGTACACAAACTGGAATACACTTGGCAGCTTGAATTCCTCTTGACAGCATTATAAAGGTGGCCCAATCTCTTATTTATTGTGTCAAAATGTTTAGGCAATTTATTTCAACCAGATTCTCTGGTTCACAAACCAATAGCTGAAAGAAGCATCTCGGCATGCTTTGCGCAACCACAGATGCGTCTTCCAGCATTCCAGGAGCTATGGAGGCACAGTGGTTAGAATGAAGTATTTCAAGCTACTTCTGACCACAGTTTGGAGTTCAATCCTGGTTGATTCATCATTCCATCCTTCTGAAGTTGGTAAAATGAGAACCCAGATTGTTGAGGGTAATATGCTGACTCTGTAAACTGTTTGGACAGGGCTGTATAACTCTATGAAGCTGTATAGAAGTCTAAGTGCTATTGCTACCACATTTCACCCATTTCTCGAGCCATTTTGAGGTGCTACTAGCCATGGATACTGTATTGACACACACCTTTGATGCACTACTTGAAAGTGGAGTACATTTAATTAGCAGTCTGTTCAGTTTTGCCCTGTTAACCTCCTCTGCCTATGTTAGCCAGATTGTTAAATCACAGGTGTAGAAGAGAAGGAGGGAGAAATCAGGGTGGTGTCTCCACACTCCTTTTAGGTCCATGGTTGTCTATGATTTATCAGATTACATTTGTACACAAATCTAGCATTCTTTTGAAAGAGTGCTAAATCTGTGACTTTATTTATTAAATTTCTATGCCATTCGTCTCACCGATACAGTGACCATAACAGGCTGGTCAACAGGTTAGAAGCACATTGGAAGGGTTCTAGGGGTAAACTGGTTGGGAGTTGTTTAAATGCACTGAGCACATAATTCCTTCCTGTTTCCCACCAAACCCTTCCTCCATGTCAGTATGGAGAAGAGTATGGAAAAGACTTAAAGGACTTCAATTTGACAACTTCAGGAAAGCATGAACTTGGTCTGGAAAAAAAAACCAGGAATGCATGAGAAAGAAACTCAAGATTGCCTCAACTTAATTCACTTTGATATAACAGGGAGAAAAGGAGAAACATTTTTCAAACTATATGCTATGTCAATAAAGTACAATTCTCAGGGAGGTTTTCCTGGCATGGTTTACCTTGAAAGGCGAACATTGGGACCTCTCATCTGCTCAATTCATTGTTCAAGATATCTAGTAGAGTGGTGGGTTGGTGGCTAGTTTTCACACCAGCAGATGATCAGTGAGAAGGAAAATTAAGTCAGGGCAATCAACCAATCACATTTCTAATCTTTTTGTTGTTCAAATTAAAATGATAAGCACAGCATCTCTCACCAGTTTCACTACTGAGGCAGAAGTGGGCTTCTTAATAAGAGCAGTGCAAAGCATACTTTATTATCAGTTCCAAACTTGGAAAAACTAGTGGACATAAGACATTGCTAAGTGGAATGTGCTATTCTTGCTGAAGTGTCAGTCATGTGCCATTTACCTCCAACTTTTCAGAAGTTGTGTTCTGAATTCTGTATTCTTTATTTTAAATTCTGTTATTCTCTTTTAGATAAAAGAAAAGAACAAATCCAAATGCCCTTGGTTTCTGTACCTCAAGTTATCTTTCCACCTTACACAGAGGTGGGTTCTGAATCTTCTTACTGCTGGTTCGCTCAGGGTTACGCCTCGAGCGCACGTGCAGCATTCAAAAACTAGCAGTCAAAAATGCATGCACAGAAGCAAAATCCAAGATGGCGGTGCCCACAGAGACACCAACAGAACCAGCTCCATGACATCATCGCAGAGTTACTACCTACTCTATAAAACCAGATAGAACCGGTAGGAACCCACCTCTGACCTTATAGAATCTTTGTATTTACAGTATCTCCTAAGAATATGAACAAAATTGTGAACAATGAACTGCATACTCTAATAAAATTGGAGTACTTAAATTCCAGTAATTACTATGATTGTATATATGTTTTTAACCTTCCTGATAGCACTTTTGAACTTATTTTGTATGCTTGATAATCCCATTTTGACTTGCTACAGTTTATTCACCCTCACGCCCAGGTATTCAATAAATATTCTTACTTGTTTTCTTGCCCTACATAAGGAGACTAGACTGGAATGAATATTGGAATGTTTCCAAACAGGATACTTTGTAAGATAATGTTTCTTGTGTATTATGTTTTTATGGACTTTTATGCATTGTATCATCAAGGCATTAGTATTTGTTTTTTACTCTGTAAAAAGGAAATTATTTGCAATTGTCTGAAGTAAAAAAGGCAGAGCAACAGCCAATGAAATACATTTTTGTATCAATGATTTGTACACACACTTCTAGGGAATATATCTTGAAACTTAAGGCGATTTGCTTTGAAGCTCTTAAAAACCAATGTATGAAGAAGAAGAAAAATCCCCTTACAACCCACACTATGGTAATCCTGAATTTACAACAGTTTGTTTAGTGATTGTTCAAAGTTACAATGATAATGAAAAAAGGCACTTATGACTGTTTTTCATAGTTACCACCAGAGGTGGGTTCTGAATCTTTTTACTGCCGGTTCAGCTCAGGGTCATGCCTTGAGTGTGCACGCAAAGCGCATGCACATGGTAAGCATGTGTGCATGGCAAGCAAAATAATAGCTTCTGTGCATGCGCAGAAGCAAAATCCAAGATTCTTGGATTTCTGCATGCGCAGAAGCAAAATCCGCCCACGGAGCCACAGAAGGAAGCATCTCCGTGACGTCATCGTGGAGTTACTACCTACTCTATAGAACCGGATAGAACCGGTAGGAACCCACCTCTGCTTATGACCATTGCAGCATCCATATAGTCATGTAAATAAAATTCAGATGCTTGCCAACTGGTTCATATTTATGATAGTTGCAGAGTCCCAGGGTCGTGTCACCTTTTGTGACCTTCTGACAAGCAAAGTCAATTAGAAACTAGATTCACTTAACCATTTTCCTAACAACTGCCATGATTCAAACACGTGACAATAAAAGTCATAAAATGGGGCAAAATTCACTTAACAAATGTCTCACTTAGCGACAGAAACTGTGGCCTTAGCTGTGGTCATAAGCCAAGGACTACCTGGATATCATCATTTTATTTTATTTTCTCATGCCAGCATTATTTTTATGAATTTTTTTTTTTTTTAGCTTGAAGATTCTAACCAGAGGAAGCACAATCAGATATTTAACAAAAGGAGGTGAATTTTGGATTACTTGCTTAGTACATTATAAGAACACAGCAGGAATTCACCATGAGATGATAAACTGCAACAAGCTTGCATATCACATTTGCAAGCGGATAATATAATTAGCATATAATTTTCATGGTGACAGGTTGGAACCGTTCTGCTATAATATGCCTAATTTGAAATTACCTTCTGTAACCCTAGATTACAATGCCTTTAGTTGACTCTTCAAATTCAAACTATACAGATCCAGAAATCGTTTCAGATGGAATAAATCCACTCGTACAGACTTTTTGCTTTAGGGAAGAAAGTCAAGATTTTCCTCTTCAGTCAGGCTTTTTTTTTTTTTATAATATGAGCTACTATAATAGATTTTAGTAGTTTTCATGAGAATATAAAGATTTGATATTTTCAGCAGCGTTGAATGCCCAAAGGCAGAAAGGTAGGATATAAATCATAGGAATGAAGGATGGATAGGCATGGCAATTTGGAGTTTATTTTTCTTTTGTTTGATGGAGAACAGGGGACTAAAAGATGTGCAAGGTTGGCCTTTCCCAACCAGGAGATCCCCAGAGGTATAACTAAGATTGAGAAGTCATCATATCGTGAGTCATTTAGAGATGGGTGGCAAATACATTTAATAAATAAATAGAGATGGATGGTGGAACAGAAGCAAACATGTCAGATCGATCAGAGTTACACATAATAGCAATCTTCTTATTAAAAAAAACATTTTCATAATCACGATTGTAGACCTGAATATACAGTTATAAATGTGTATACTTACACCCACAATCTGGTTTCCTTTCCTGGAATAAAGCAATGTTCTTTCTCAAGCAAAGTGGCTTATGGTTGTGTTGGTTCAGCAATGAACATATAACCATCTAATGTTCTCCCTTCCACCCCCATTACACACAGACACCACAAACACTACCAGCATCTACAATTACTGCAATGACATTTGTTCTAGTTCAGTGTTTCTCAATCTCAGCAATTTTAAGATGTTAAATTCCTGAGAATTCCTGAGCCAGCATGTTTATATAGCAACTCTGGGAAATGCCTCCCCTACAAACAAACACAAGATCCAATGTGTGAATGACTGTGAATGGGGCCATGAAGAATCCATGGTTACCATGTTGGCCATGAACTCATGAGCCACCATTGACTGCAGGCCCAGTGATGGCAAATTGAAGTTCTACAGGTCCAGAAATATGGAGAACAATGTCAAATCAACCACAAAATCCAGCAACTCAGGCAGGAAAACAAAGACAACAATCCCATATGGTTACTATGGCAGAGCTTCATAGAGTTTCATGTCTGCTCAATTGCAAAGCAGCTCCCTGAAAGCCACTGGAGTGTTTTGGATAAAAATAGCCATGTTCTTACCCACTATCCCAAAGTCTCAATGGTGCCACACCCAGATAGGCAAACCTCATCCAATCAAGACTTAATGATGTATACCAGGTTGGCTCTGTCATCCTTATTTCAATTTGTCATGCCATTTAACAACAGATGAAATCTGCAGTCAATTATCTAGTTTCTGGGATTAACACATGGGACTATAATATGACACCAGGACCATCTTCCCTGAGACTGGCTGCCCGCTTCTGCCATATTACCTTAAGCCTTTCACCTATCAGTTGTCCCAATGCCTACAATCTACATGAATACAAGGGACATTTTAGGTTGAAGACAGACTGTCAATCCCAAAAGTGCTTTTCCAAGAGGCAACCGGGCTTTCTTGTTTTTATTTGAAGATGTTTCGCTTCTCATCCAAGAAGCTTCTTCAGCTCTGATTGGATGGTGGGGAAGGATTTATACTCCTTGAAGACAGCTTGTCATTTGCATTCTTTTAGCGAATTGTTAAGGTCACTTGGAGGTTTATCTGTGCTGTCTCTCAACAGAGGGGGAGGGATATGACACCACCTATCTCCAATCTACAACGCAGTCCTTTCAACCATTCCAAGAAGACTCCACTCATTTGCACGACTCAAGTGACCCTGATGACACAGGTGACCTTAACGACTATCTATGGCAGGATCTGCTATAACTACGGTAACATAGCATCATGTGGTCCTGAAAATTAATAGCATTTGTGCAGTTGCACAACAGACAAAGAATACATGGCAGAATATATTGCTCAGGTTTCCTTCTTTTGGGACATGGTGATGCCATAATAGTTCATTTTAAGAATGAAGAAAGAGCCCATGAGAATAGCTAGCAACAATACACCTTCAGTCTTGCATGAAACAACTCTTTGAACTATTAAACACATTGATCCAAGTTCCAGTGAGGCCAAATAACTTGGATTCAACCAATATGATTTTCTTGGATATGTTTTATAAGAATGAAAAAGGTCTTGAGGAAAGACTAGATCCGAAATCCTTTTTCATCTTCAAACAACAAAAAATATTAAATTTCAAACTCAGTTGAACGTTAGATGTTTTGAAGGCTTTTGTCTTCATTAATTGACAAAATATAGGCTCTTTCATACAAGGCTATTATGGCTCAAGAAATCCTAGGAATGTAAATTGCATATGTTATGTACATTAAGGCGATTATTAATCTGGAAAAAACACTTATTCCAATTTTATTTTGAGAATAAAATGATTCTTCAGTAATGATACAATATTCATTTCCTTGCTTCATTACCTTGCTTTGATGCTAGATAAAGAATATGTCACAAATAAATGAACTTTCCCTTTTTTATCAGCAAATTGGCTTCAGATGATTAGTATTTTTCATTATAAATAATCATTCATGTAGATACATTTGCTATTATACTCTCTAGGTAAAATACAGGGAACTATTTGGTCCCACATGAATCTCTCTGAAATCTAAAGATATGTTAGACACCAAACCATCAAGAATTGAATTAACAAACTTAACAGATTTGGAAAGATGGAAGACATCAATATTTTTATCACAATACACACACACACACACATCACATACCAAGATATACAGGTAGTCTTTGACTTATGACCATAATTGAGCCCAACATTTCTGTTGCCAAGCAAAGTATTTGTTACATGAATTTTATCCCATTTTATGACCTTTCTTACTATTGTTGTTTAGTGAATCGCTGCAGTTGTTAAATGAGTAATACAGTTGTTAAGTGAATCTGACTTCCCCATTGACTTTGCATATAAGAAGGTTGCAAAAGGTGATCACATGATCCCAGGACACTGCAACCGTCACAAATTTTGGATTCAATTGTGGTTGTAAATTGAGGACTACCTGAAATTACACCAAAAGTACCTAGACCAGTGATGGTGAACCTTTTAGACACCGAGTGCCCAAACTGTGTGCGCACATGCGCAGACATGCACACATGTACAGCAGAGACCCAAAGACCAGCAGGAGGCGGGGCATCCCAACACCGGCAGCGTAGCAAGAGGTAAGATCTTTTTCTTTCATGAGCTTCTGCTTCATCGTTTGCAGGGAAACGGAAGCTCATGAAAGAAACACCACGGAGATCAGACCTGGAGTGACAGCGTGCGTGCCAACAGAGAGGGCTCTGTGTGCCACCTCTGACACGCATGCCATACGTTTGCCATCAAGGACCTAGACATAGATTCAGTTGAAATATTTCTCTCTTATAGAAAAGGAAGAGAATGGCAAAATTATTCTCCAAAATAGTATCCAGAAGTTTTATCCATCATGGCGCTTACTGCAAATGGACCAAAAGCAACAATTCTATTTTTCCCTATAGGTCTGAGAAAAGAATAGAATCTTCTGTTTATTTTATAGGCAAGCAATAAAAAAGTTACAGTATTTCTATCTTCCACTTACCAGGGTGGTCGTAATGACCAGTTTGAAAGGAACCTGGTTTTACTGCAGAGGAAACACCAGTTCTTCCAGGAACATCCCACCAATAACGCTTGGATAATGGTGACTATTAAAACTTTGCTTTACTGTCAGCAGAATTTGCTAATGAAGCAAACTGACAAACACATGAAAGTCCGTGTGGCAAATCCCTGGGCTTAAGAGCAATTTTTTTTCCACATGCAATGTTGTTCAGCCATTAAGTTACTGATAGGAAAAATACTTAGTCACTTCCCAGCTGTTCAGTGGCAAGCTGAAACATAAAAACTACGCCATTAAATAAGTCTGAAAGGAAAAGAACAGGTGGCAAATGGTTTATATGGCAGATGGTGACTCTTTTTTTAATATTTGTACTCCTAATTTACAATACAAGAGTCTATAACAACCAAGTTGTGTTTTACCTTTCTCATGCTAGAAAATGTTGAATTGGGGAAGGATGTATGAAAACGAACACCATAATTCTTCTTGGTAAAAGGCAATTACCTCCTTTAGCCTTCATTGTTTGATACAATAAATAGAGAATGTATATATCAATGAAGTTCTACTCCAGATTTTTTTTGCTCCCAAAGGATAAAATACTAAGGGTTATGAGTTCTGCAATCATATTCTAAGTTTCAGATAATTTTTATCCTTTTAAAAAGCAGACAATAAGACAGAAATAAATGATCTTCTCCTTTGGTTAGCACATGTTTAAAAGGTGTGTTTGCTATGAAGATTTACTCTATGCCAATACTGCTATTTCCACAGGTTTTGGATGGCACATTTCTTTATTCTGTTGGTTTATGGAGAGATAAATAGTAAGTAAAAAGACCAGGAACAGACAAAAAAGCATGGTGACAAATAATGTCAGTGGTTTTTTTCTGGTGAAACCAGTCTATCAGGGCAACCTGGTCTAGCTAAATATGGGATGGAGCTTCCACTTTCACCTTTCAGCCCCAATCTAGGAGCCACTTTTGTGACAAACTATTTTTGTGTTGAATTTATATTTTATCAACAAAGAAATAAAGAGAAGTCTAGTATAGATCTATTTCAAGCTATTTAGCTCTTGTCAGCTAGCCATACCCTTTCTTGGAGTGCGGGTTCGAATCCCAGATGGGTATGGCTAGCTGACGAGAACTAAATAGTTTGAAATAGATCTGTACTAGACTTGCCTTTATTTGTTTGTCAGTAAAATATAAATTCAACACAATGGCATAAACAATTAACTCTTATGTATTAGAATACCGGTACCAGAGGTGGGTTCCTGCCAGTTCAAACTGGTTCGCTAGAACTGGTAGTGGGAATTTCCTCCCACTTGCCGAATCGGCAGTGACGGCTGGCTGGACATGCCCCTGAACTGGTCTTTGAGCTGAAAACTGGTGCTCTGGCCTCAAATTGGTCAAAAAACAACCTTCTGGCATGCGCAGAAGCCTTATGCGCATGCGCAGAGCGTTTTCACCTGGAAGTGATGAGGGCACACGCATGCGTACTTCTGGCGCAACTCCAAACCAGTAGGGAAGGTAAGTAGAACCCACACCTGACCGGTACCCAACCTTTCAGGCTGGCAGACCATTGGAAGTGGCAGCAGCAGCAGGGTGGAGATGGTTTCACACGTGTGTACACACAGGTTTCACAAATGCAGCTTTGTACACATGCAAGTACACACAAACACCACTTCTGCAGTCTGGTTCCGAACGAGCTGCTGACTGGTACTGTCCTGCGGACGATTCGGGACCCCTGTATTATACAATCACAATCATCACATTGTGAATGTATGCATACATTTATCATCTATTAACTTCACAATGCAAGATCAAACATAAATGAATGCAACGGTTTGTTTGACGAAGTACAGCCTAATCTTGAGAGCCAAACACCAGCAATACTGACCTGCCCTTACTTGAAATGTAATGTATAAAGCAGACAGGCATTTTGATAAGGAAACTGTTTTGAGCTTTAAGCCTGAGTGATCAAATCTATTTCTGAAGTTCAGCGCTCAAATTTTTGGTGGCCTGAGTTCCTTGATCCTTTTTTTTTAATGCCTTTTTGATTTCTTATTATTTCTTGATGCCACTTTTACTTCCTGCATCACTATTAATCCAAACACAGTAATTATTGATTTATTGAATAAATAAAAAGTTCATAGAAGGATGGCATTTGGGTCATTCCGAGTTTCACCTATGAGGTTTTCTAGATGTTCCTTGGAAATGTTACTAGTTTGCATTACTTACAACAGGAACACCCTTGAATTCTCCCTACATTTTGTGGTATGATTATCAAAAATTAGCAACATATTTTCTTGTTTTGAGGCAGGAAACATGGGGAAAATGTTGGGCCTGTGCTAAGGCTTAAAATAAAAAAGGCAAGGCAAGGCAGGGCAAGGCCTGGGGTGTGGTTCAGGGGTGGGTTCTAATTTACCTTGCCGGCGGATCGCTGCCTCCCACACCGCGTATGCGCAGTAGAAAAGAGCCCCAATTTTTTTTAAAGGTCGAAAACAAGATGGCGACGCATGCGCAGTGCCGGAAACTCGGCTTCTGCGCATGCAGAGAAGAAACCCCCCCTCCAATTTTTTTTCCAAAAAAAGATGCCGGCGTCCACAGAGCAACAGAACTGACTCCATGATGTCACTACTACCTACTCGGTAGAACCGGTCCAAACCAGTAGGAACCCACCTCTGGTGTGGTTATCTTACCCTTGTTTGGGGCGATTCTCAGTCATCCATTATCCTAGTTATCTCAAAAGTGCTTTTTCAAAGGGCAACTGGGCTATTTTTTCCTTGAAGAGGAAGAAGAAAACGTTTCACTTCTCATCCAAGAAGCTTCAGTAGTTGTAATGGCAGGTCCACCACCACAACTCTGATGAAGCTTCTTACATGAGAAGTGAAACATTTTCTTTTTCTTCATCAAGGGGTGGGTGGGAAACAGCCCGGTGGCCTTTTGAATAAAGCACCTTTGAGACTTGCTTTTGTTTATTTCTTCGTATGTACGTATTCAGCTGTGATTTAAAAATAATATCTGCTACTAGTCTTCTTATAACGGGAGTGTGAGGAAAAAAGAAGCAGGGGAATCTGCAACCAAGTGCATTAAGTCCATTCAAGACAGAACGCCATTGCTGTAGCCAAAAGAGAAAATGGGGTTAGAAGCTAGCAAGAGATTTCTTAAATTGGCTTCATTTCTTCCTGGTTTGCCCATGGGAGTTAAGCAGCTTTAGGCTGCTGTGTGAAAAAAAGCCCTTTGTGAATATTGCCACAGGCTGGAATAAGGTGATACTTCTCTTTTGCAGACTGAGAAGCAGAAAGAACAAGGCTGTTCATATGGGAGAGCTCCTACAACTCGGCACTGCTGTCGTCTGCATTTTCATTCTTTTTGGTTAATCTTTTTGGATTTTGTTTCACCATGTAAGATGCTTCGAAGGCACCTCCATAAATATGTATATAAACATATAAAGAAAGGTTGTTGGAATTCGGCTTACCTAGTTTAATGCAAAGAAGGACTAGGGGAGACATGATAGCAGTGTTCCAATATCTCAGGGGTTGCCACAAAGAAGAGGAAGTCAAGCTATTCTCCAAAGCACCTGAGAGTAGGACAAGAAGCAATGGGTAGAAACTAATCTACTTAAATGTAATAAACTAAGGGGGTGTGCATAAGTGTACCAGCATGCTTACCATCCCTGTCCTACTGTCCCCATTTATATGTATTCATTTTATATGTTTATGGCTATGTTTTGCTTATTTATTTGTGCCATTTGTTCCATGTGTCCATGTCTATG
This sequence comes from Pseudoxenodon macrops, assembly GCA_032467955.1. Classification (NCBI taxonomy): domain Eukaryota; kingdom Metazoa; phylum Chordata; class Lepidosauria; order Squamata; family Pseudoxenodontidae; genus Pseudoxenodon; species Pseudoxenodon macrops. The sequence goes on along the minus strand of JANHFT010002968.1, from coordinate 30,163 downwards.
TCTATACTGATACTTGTTTTCCTGTACTTGTTGACAAATAAATAAATAATAAAATAAATAATAATCAAGGAGAGAAGCAACTTAGAACTAAAGAGAAATTTCCTGACAGAACAATTGCTCCAGTTAATTGCCAGTACATGCCCACTTTTCTTCAGGAACCTCCCAGAAAGGAATAGGGGCAGGAGTGGGAGGCTTTGGCAACAGGATGCCAAGAGTTCAGAAGAGAATGAGGAATCAAAATAATAAGAGAAGGGATGTTGGAGGCTGCAAGATATGAGCCCACTCAAGTTTTTCAAAGGATCCTTGGGATACCAAGAAGAAAATGGGGGAGAGAGTGGAGAAGTGGGTTTTGGAAAATGAGGAGCAAGTAGGGAGACCACTTTACCCAACTCAGCATGCAGTCCATCATCTGTATCTTTCCATTGCATTTTGTCATTATCCCTCACAATATACAGCTCTCCCAAAATGCAGCCCACAAATGCTAAACCTAACCTGTAACCTATCTTCAAAACTAGCCCATTGATTGGGAAAAGTACCCAATTGGCAATACTATAATCAAATATATAATCAGTATAGTATAGTATACAATATAAATTAGGGGCGTCAAAGTCACAGCAGTGTCACATGACATATTGGGACTTTTTTCACCTTCGCTAAACCAGGCATTGAGCATGACCAGTGTATGGCGCATTTGGGCTGCAAGCCAGGAGTTTGACAGCCCTGGTATAAACTGTAGCCCATGCTCATTTTTACTTTTCTTTCAGTTTCAAATTCCCTTGCAAAAATTACAATAGGCTATTGCAAGCAGTCTTGCATAACCAGGGCCTAGTACATGAATTTTCAAATTCCATGTTTCTCACCTTAGTAATTCCAGGCAAATGGGTACTGTCTGCATATGTAAAAATGCTGCAGTGAAAAATGGGTGCATTATCAGATAACCCTAGATGATATGAAAAATGGAATATAAAATATGAACCGGACTGAATGAATGTAATTCACTCAGACCTAAAGAGGAATGCCAAACAATGATTATTTTCATCTCTTGAAGTCTGATGTTCATGTCGATGTTAATATGCACAAAGTTGCCATGAGATGAAGGGAAGAGGAATCTTTCCTTCTCCAATGCTTTTCAGAATATTTTATTTTGAATATATATATTCATTTAGTGACCATTCAAAATTACAATATCACTGAAAAATTTGACTTATGCCCTTTTTTCACACTTATGACCATTGCAGCATCCCCGTGGTCACATGATCAAAATTCAGATACTTGGCAACTGACGCAACTGACGTAAGCATATTTATAATGGTTGCCATGTCCAGGGGTCATGTCAACACCTTTTGTGACCTTCTGATAATTAGCAAAGTCAATGAGGAAGCCAGATTCACTTAACAACAATTTGGTTAATTTAACAATTGCAGTGATTCACTTAACTGTGGCAAGAAAGGTCGTAAAATGGAGCAAATTCACGTAACAAATATTTTACTTAGCAACAGAAATTTTGGGCTCAATTGTGGTCATAAATTGAGGATTTATCTGTATGTGGACATCAACTCCTGGAGTGTTCATTTATAGTCATTCAGGGAGTTGAAGTCTGCACGCTTGGAAGTTGCTAGGGTTGAAACACACCTGCATAATGTTTCAATGTTAAAAACATAGATAATAAGCAAAGTAGTACAGTAAACTGAGTAGCTAAAATTGGATGCATATATCAGGACAAAATAGCATTGCCAGGCCTAATACATTCTGAATATTGTAGCACATCTGGAAGAGGTGAAATTTAAAGAATTGGGAAAAGCTATTGGCAATTATTTACAACAGATGTAATCGGGGGTACATTTGTCATTAATAATAATATTTAAAATTGTTACCCCAGTTTGTTTCAGAATGATTTGAGGTATCTCAAGAATAATTAAGTATCACCATGACTACACTGTGTTGCTAGAGTCAAGCAAACTACAAACTCTGTATTTGGGAAAATTAGAAGACCTCCAAGATCCCTTCCAGCTTTATTCTGATTGATTGATTGAAATATTTCAGGACCCTAAAATAAATGGTTGTGAAATGAATTTGTAGAAACAAACCTGTTAAGAGTTTTCTTTATAGAAAACTAAAAAGTAATGTCATAGATAATGATTAAGAACAAAAGCCATGATATAGCAAAATTTTCAATTTAACAAATGGAATGCTTATTATATTACTTAGTGACCAATGTATTATTTTTAGCATGAGAAACATTAATCTCCTGTCAGGGTTTTCTTACATGAATACTTTTATCGCTATTGGCTATTAAACTGTTTACTTGGGCTAAAAGTCCTTTGGGTGAAGACAAGAAATTCTTTCCTGACTTAAAGCTAAAGCTGAGAATAGATTTAATTGGATCCACTGTGGTTCCGTCTTTTCCAAACAAGATAGACTCAAAGCTGAAAACAATTTTGTTTGCTGTTCTAAAGAAAAGTTCACTGGTGTCTCTCTAAGAAAAGAACAAAGAACCTATTTTTATTCATCTTGCACTGCATTACGTTATTAGCTTTAATTGCAATTATCTATCAATCAATCCACATGAATTAAAACTGGGTGATTCAATGACTACTTTTGTAAGTTTTCTCTAATAGCTAGTAATCATGCTAACAAAGCAGAAAGAGCGAGAGATGCTGAAATATAGTCTGATGTGTCAGGGTAATTACCAGAGTTTCAACTACAGGGTACAGGGTACAGGTAGTTGAAACTCAGGGATAATAAAAGTGCAATAAAGGAGGGGGGGGAACTAACCACGGATTAAGAATAATCAATGTATGTAAAGTGTTTAAAGTTATGTTGACAGCAGCAAGACTATTGTATGCATAAAAATGGAAAGACACTTTGATTCCTACAAATGGTTGCAGAAGTTGATGGAGTTGGCTGAAATGGCAAAATTAACTATTTTGATTAAAGAAAAGAATATAAGTACTTTTGTTTCCACATGGAGACCCTTTCTGAACTTTGTGCTTCAAGTGGGAAAAAAATGAAACTTTGATTTTGAGTTTTACTGATTAAATTGATATATCTTGATGGAAATGGCTTGTTCATATAATTATGAAAAAACAAAAAGTTGTGATGTGATGTCAATGTCTTATTTTACAGCAACAGAGAGAGTCAGAAGTCAATGTTTCTTTTTCTTTTTTTTCGTATCCTTTCTCACTTCTCTTCCAATTATCAATGTATGCAACTTGTCATCAACTGCAAACAAATTTCTCTCACATCATGACATGTGTGACATCATCATGGCTTTGAGTGAATACCTGGTGACAAGATTCTCATACTCCGAAAAGTATATATCAGGGGTGTCAAACTCGCAGTGTCATTTGTTGTCACATGATGTATCATTACTTTTTTTCCCTTCACTAAAATCGGGGTGGGCATGGCCAGCTCATGATGCATCCAACCCGTGGGCTGAGGGTTTGACATCCCTATAATATGGCACTTGTAAAATGCACTTCACTTTGTCTTCCCTAAAACACAATGAAAGTTATTACAGACAAGTGAAGTCAACAATTTAACTCAGATACTAAGAGCTCATTATGATGTCACATGAAGAAAAGTTCTGAATGGTCAAGATTTATCACAGATCAGCATGGGAAAACAATCATACTTTATAGTAGAAAAAATAATAATAACATCAAGCCTGTAACCATCCTCTAATACAAGTAGCTAAGTCACAGAGTTGGCATCATAACATTATAAAGCAAATTTTTTCAATTGCCTTTTCCCTGCATGGACACCTATGAGATTTAGAGTAAATCTTCTCTCTGTCTCTCCATATACATGTTGTATATTATGAACTAAAAAACCCTGATTAATGTAGTTTTCATTGTAGAGAGCTGTTCCAGCCTTCTGATCATTTGCTCTTTGGCCCGTTTTCCATCATTATAACCCTTTCAAAGGTACTGGGATCAAAACCAAACACATTATTACAAGTGTAGTTCGAACATAGATTAGTATAAGAGCATTGTTATATCACCAGGTTCCCCCCCCCCCAATTTCCTTCTTTATGATACCAAATTTGGACACTAAGCTCTTACCAACATGATGTTGCTAATATACTTAATCACCCAGTTTGAAGAAATTACTTTGGAACTCTTCATAATTCTTTTTGATTTTACTACAATGAATATAACTGTTTCCTTCCTCAATCCTAACTCCAGATCCTTTATGTACAAGTAAAAAAAAATTCTATCAGTCCAGATGCCAAACCCGAGTCAAAAGCCATCTGGCACTTCTCAACTAATTGGAGAACTTTCCACTTACAGGTAGTCCTTGACTTACAACAGTTCACAAGCAAATTCAATGGGGAAGTCAACAACTGTGTTACTAACTGAACAACTGCAGTGATTCACTTAACAACCGTGGCAAGAAAGGTCATCAAATGGAGCAAAATTCACTAAAACAATTGTCTCAGTAACAGAAATTTTGAGCTCAATTGTGGTCATAAATCGAGAACAAGCTGTGCTGCTAGTCTCAAATTTCTAATTTATTTCTTTTGAAAATCTATGTATACAATATCTGTGGGTTCCCCCTAACTATATGCTTGGTGACACCTTAAAAAAAGACTAGAAATGAATAAGAGTTATTGCTCAATAAACAGTATTAATTTCTCCTCATATGAAAAGCTCCTGTTTCAGACTACCTCCTTTGGAATTTTTTTGGATTTCTTGTCCTTTTCAGTCCACTAAATGAGCTTTGATATGATCCTTTTATGAAAGAGGGTATCAGTTGAAGTTTCCGTTGTGAAGACACCTCTATGTCAAACTTTTTTGTACTGGGATTCTCTACCTTTCTCTCCCTGTCATTCAATAACACATAGAAGGACATATTAAGGGCTGTGCATAAGCACACCAGCGTGCCTACTGTCCCTGTCCTAATGTCCCCATGTATTCGTAAAATATCATGTACTCATAACCATGCTCGTACATCTTATGTATTCACAATCATGTTTATTCTTTGTCTGTAATCATATACATGCTTGACAAAATAATAAATAAATAAATAAACAAACAAATACATACATAAATAAAGTATTGTAAAATAAATTCTACATCAAACTCACATCACAGCAGCATCATGTGATGTATCAGGACTTTCCCCCCCTTTGTTAAACCAGGCATGGCCAGTGCATGACGCAGCCGGACCGTGGGTTGGGAGTTTGACAGCCCTGTTATAGATGAACATTACATTTTTCTAACATAGAAAGTTAGAAGGAGAGTTCATGTTTTTCTAAGTTCCTGACAATTGATCCATGTGTAACTATGCAGACAATCAAATATTACAATTTTCAGGGCAAAAAAAAAAATGGGAAAAGAAATCCAGAATTTTGCACATTTTCTAATCAGTGATAAGAATTCTAAGAACATCTTCAAAGTGTGATTTTTTATATTACTCTGCCGGTGGCCTAGAATTCAGCAGAAAGCACTTTGGGTCTTCTTCAATCAATGTCTGGGTTCTGTCCTATTGTCGGTAATCTGGGCTGCACTGTAGCACTGCTGTTAGTTAGCATATATAGATGTCTTCTTAATAATGCCATTGATACTGCTGTATCATCACCACCCTTTAATTCTCAGTACAATAACCTTTTCTCTGTAGTACCTGAATAGTTTAATTCACTATCATTATCTGCTGTGGTTCCCTAAAGAGCCGGACACAGGAACGTATCTGGGTGGTCAGTTAGAACTGCACAAAAGGACTAGGTCACTCATCCAGAAGAACCACAAGTTGTTTAATTCTATGGCCCTTTCCAGTTGAGTGCAAAGCTGAAATACTTTCCTATTCTGCTCCATCAACTCCAAAGGTATCTGGAAACTGGCATTCATTGAGTATACAAAGAAAGGAAAGGGGAAAAAATCCTAAGTATTGATTGTGGTTCAGCTCTCATGACTCTATTGTGGTTTATTGTTTGTGTGCTTGCTTTTTCTTGTTTCATTTCTTTTAAGATTATTCAGTTTGCGTTATGACAGATTGGTGTGTAAGTGAGAAGCATAGGAGAAAACGTAGAGATGATGAATAGAAAGTGGCAGTCACACCTGGCCCATTCCCATGGCAGAGCTATGATTGGTGGACTTTCCCCCCAGTGGTTGGCAATGTGCAGAAGATGGAAAGCAGCAGACCCAGAAGAATCAATGCACCACTTTGCTTGTCATGTGTTGCACAACAACATCATTCAACAGTGAGTCAGAACAGATGCAATAGAGGCTGGATAACAATCAGTAATGGGGGAAGCACATTTCATGCCAGGATAATTTCTTCCAAGTCAAAAGTTGGTGGATGGTGCACAATTTCACACATCAGAGAGGAAGAAACCTTCTGTTGTGAAGCTACTACCGCTGTGAAGTTTCCTTCTATTGTGAAGCTATTACTACTAGTACAACATGTTTGTTCTTTGGCAACAAAAGGTTGCTTTTACTCCTTCTGCACTGTCTTCTCTGCAGAGATTTTCTTTCTGTCTATTCTCTGTAACCTCCTCAGCCTTTATTTCCTTTTCAAACAACCGTCCTCAGTACCTATCCTCAGTCTACTCAATCTAACCTCAGTGGCAAGAAATAAGAAGTGTTCTATGCACATCAACTGCCTTATGAACATAGTTGAAATGGAGGGAACATCCTCTAGTACTTTTAAATTTCAAATTCATATTTTACTCCATTCAATCACGATTTTGTTCTACAAATGTCAGTCAAAAGACAGAATGGTAAAAAAAAACCATGAATGTGCTAAAAGTTGAGCAATAAGAATATATAGTCACCATCAAAAGATACAGATGACGAATGATATCTGGCTTGTGTTCATCATGGATTTGAACCACAGAGATTAAACAGTTTAATGGCTTGATGCTGGAGATAGATATTTGGCATATAGGGAGTTCATAAAGTTATTAACTTTAGACTTACCGGTAACTTAAAAAAGTGCTAACAATCCTAGTCATCACAATCAAAAGAGAAGTGATCTCATAAAAGATTTCAGGTAGGAGACATAGTTTCTTGATGCTGGAGTTTATTCTTATAGTATTTTCCTGGTTCAAGTCACTTTCATTTCCATTGAATTGTACATCCTATAAGAGTTTGAGAATACCCTATTTTTGCAATAGAGTAACATGGCTGCTTCTGGACTTCAGCACATATATTAAAGTACCGTATTTTTTGGAGTATAAGATGCACCGAAGTATAAGACGCACCTAGTTTTTGGGGACAAAAACAAGAAAACAAGAAAAAAATCTGCCTCTGCCTCCCA
>JANHFT010002968.1:4126-16750 GCA_032467955.1 Pseudoxenodon macrops | reverse complement strand
CAGGTTGGCAGTAATTATTTTTTCTGCAGTTCTGATTATTCTCTGAAGTCTGTGTCTGTCTTGTTGGGTTGCAGAACTAAACCAGACAGTTATGGAGGTGCAGATGACAGACTCAATAATTCCTCTGTAGAAGTCATTGTCTAATCTCAAACAAGTCATTGTCTAATCTTTTCTTAAATACTTCCAGTGTTGGAGTGCTCACAACTTCTGAAGGCAAGTTGTTCCACTGATTAATTGTTGTAGCTGTCAGGAAATTTCTCTTTAGTTGGTTCCCTTCTTGATTCTATCCATTGCTTATTGCCTTGCCTTCAGGAGACTTAGATAATAGGTTGGCTCCATCTTCTGTGTGGCAACCCCTGAGGTATTGGAAAACTGCTATCATGTCACCGCCTAGTCCTTCTTTTTATTAAACTAGGCATACCCAATTCCTGCAACCATTCTTCATATGTTTTAGCCTCCAGTCCCCTAGTACTTCACATAGTTTTAATTCTATGCCTCTGTTTATACAATCAATGATTATATTAGTTTTTTTGGCTGCTGCAGCACACTACAGGCTCATATTTAAGTGATCATCCACTAAGACTCCAAGGTCTCTTTCACGGTTACTATTTCTGAGCCAGTTTTTGCCTAATCTATACTTGTAAGCAGTACTTGGCTCAAAAACAGTAATTGTTTTCTTTCTTAAGCATCCAAGTATTCAGCTATGGATCTCCAAGTTTCCTACCCAGCAACCGACATTCAGGACTAATGAGTTGCATCAATATTTAGACACCCAGGACTGGGGAAAGATAATTATATCATAATGTGGCCACAAGTGGTCCTCTTTATACAGCCTACATGGACTTATATTATTCATTTGTATTAAATAATTTAAATTTAATTTAATAATGTTATTTCTTCTTTTTGATAAATTGCATCACTTTTTCTTTATTTGGTCAACTATTATAAGCATATTAAACTGCTACATGTATACAATAATAAATAACAGTTTGGCCATTTGTTTTACAAAATGTTATTACCATGAGTTATTGCCATCATGAATATTAGGTATATTCTTGTTGCAATTATTGTAAATTGTTTAATTAGACAGCTTTCACTGAATTCTGTATTTGCTTTGCAATTTAAGATTTCTTTACAAGCTCAAATAATTAGCATTTTCTTCCAACTCTAAGAAATTGTTGTTATTTATTTAACTGCTGTCATAGCCACGAAAAAACATCACATAATCTTGTGTTCCTTTCTTTAGCATGTTATTGAACTGGAAAAGAAACATTATGAAAAAAAGAGTATTATTAGGATTAAACAAATGTGCTACATTATATACTTTAGGCAAACATATTGCACAATTCTCAGAGATCTCAAGCTGAATAAGATATGTGTAGGTTGTAAACAGAAATAATACAGATTGTGGTAGTCTGATCCCCTCAGAAATTAATTAAAATAATAAAGGTAAATTAAAACAATTTGAATCATGAATTATCAGATGGAAGCATCTGCTATAAGGTGAGCACCCTCAAGTCATCCTATGTTATCTCATTGTGGGGGGGAGGGACTCCTACAAGGCATGAGTAAGGACCATCCAAAGCATAAAGATCATCCCAACTGTTCGATCCAGACCTTTATGGAAAGCAGCAGTGATACAGGATGATTTTGGAGGATGAGGATCTGTTTAGTGTCAACAGCTGTTCCTCAACAGCATGGTTAAGTGCCATCCGTTCTTAATTTAACCATTTCACCATCATCTGTAGCTATACTGTCAATCATTTTATATTGTCGATCCACGTGATTTTCTTGGCAATGCCTGGCGAAAGGAAATGGTAAATCATTCCACCTGAGAATAAGTGGTATTGATAATACCATGTAGCATATATTGATAATACCACATGATAAGAAAACACAAATGGATCCTAGAGCAAGTCAAGAATCAGAGATCTTTACTTGAAGCACAAATGACAAAGCTCAAATTATCATATTTTGAGGAAGTGATGTGTAGAGCTAGCTCTCTTGAGAAATCCATAATCTTGGAAAATATAGAAGGGAAGGGAAGAACACTCAACAAATGTTTCTTGGCCTCAGGAAAAATATTTAGGTATTTCCTTCATATCTGACAGTCATCCAAGAGAAACTTAGAACATAGAACAATAGAGTTGGAAGGGACCTTGGAAGTCTTCTAGTCGAACTTCATGCTCAAGCAGGAGACCCTATTCCATTTCAGACAAATGGTTGTCCAGTTTCTTTTTGAAAGCCTCCAGTAATCAATCAGAATAGAGCTGGAAGGAGGTCTTATAGTCTAGTCCCTGTTAAAGTTGGAGACTCTATAGCCATGATGGCAAACCTATGGCATGCGTGCCACAGGTGGCATGCAAAGCCATATCTGAGGGCACGCAAGATGTTGCTCTATATCAGTTCCAGCATGCATGCACGTGCTGACCAGCTGATTGTCAGCCTTCCGGAGGGAGGGGAGGCCATTTTCACTCTCCCCAGGTTTCAGGAAGTTTTCCTGAAGCATGGGGAGAGCAAAAAACAGCACAACGGGCCAACCGGAAATTCAGAGACTTTAGTGAGCACTGTGTGCATGCGTGGGGGGCAGTGCATGCATGCATGTATAGGGGGAGGGTATTGCATTATGGGTGTGGGAACACATGCTATCACACACATATGCACCTTTTTTGCAACCAAGCAGAAAAAGGTTAGCCATCACTGCCCTATAGCATTTCAGACAAGTGACTGTTCAGTCTTTTCTTAAAAATCTCCATAATGAAGCACCCACAACTTCTGAAGGCAAGCTATTCCACTGGTTAATTATCCTCTGTTAGGAAGTTTTTACTTAATTCCAGGTTGCAACTCTCCTTGATTAGTTTCCATCCATTGATTCTTATCCTGCCCTGTGGTGCTTTGGAAAATAAATTGACCCCATCCTCTTTGTGGTAGCCTCTCAATACTGATATCCTCCTAGTCCTTCTTTTCTCTAGATTAGCCAAACTCAAATCCAAATGATGGAGCACCCACAACTTCTGAAAGGAAAGCTATTCTATTGGTTGATTGCTCTCACCATTAGGAAATTTCTCCTTACTTCTAGGTCGCTTTTCTCCTTGGTTAGTTTCCAATTATTGTTTTCTTGTCGTGCCTTTTGGTGCTTTGAAAAATAGTTTGACCCTCCTCCTCTTTGTAGGAGTCCCTCAAATATTTACTCAAATAAATACTTCTAAATGGGAGATTGACTATCCTTTGTTAATGTGCTAAAAAGAGCTGCGCTAAAAAATGCCCATCCATTATGCTTAGTCTCGTTGCAATTCTGGACCCCAAGTCCACTAGATGATTTCCAAGGCATCCATTCAAGTTCTATACAACATCCATGACATATATTATAGATTCCATTATGCCCCAGATAAACCAGGTGCTGTATGCCAGATGCAGTTACATAATTCAGGTAGTATCTGCTTTCACTTTTACTTATTTCAAAGTTCTATTGTGCATTCCGCTTGACAAGATATCTATAAATAATGCAATTTCCTGCCGCATGATTGATAATGGATTTATTTTTCTGGTACTCCTAACATGCTATTTGATATCTTATCAACCTAAGGAAAACATTGCTGCCAAAACCTGACATGTTTATCCTTGCAAAGTCAAACCAAACTGGTTATCTCAATGGGATAGCTCTTTGCAATAATCTTCTGTTGAGCTTAAGCAATTTTACAGAGAGTATATACTGTAACAGCTGTTTTAAAAAGTACATCATTGAAATGCTTCACTGTTTATATCCAAAGAAATTATTCTCTCAAAAAATAAGGAAAGAAGTCAAGATAGGATTTTAGGATTATCTCCTTTATATTGATAAGACAAAGTGCTTTTTGTCCTTTTTCAATGACTACAAGAAATCTACAGGAATACCTATATTTTGAACATGTAATTGGCAATAATTTCATAAGCCATCTTTAGAATTTAGCCGACTTACAACAATTTTGTTCATGCAGAGCTACAAAGTAAATTCTATGAATTTCAATGCAAGTTATTGCCAGGTAAATAGTGATATGCTTCCCATCTTAAATAAATACATAATACATACTGAGTCAGGATTCATGTAAATGGTGCAGCTTTCATGATTAGCTAGCCGAAAATGGCACACTGCCCAACAGATAAATCTTCTGAGTTATTATGTTTTTATGCAAGGCCCTATTGATAGTCCCAGTCCCTCTACAGTTCAGTAAATTGGTGGTTTTGTTTTATGGCAAATACCAGGGACTGACACTCTCCTTTGAAAACAGCCTTTCTAGGTGAACAGAACTTTGATGATTATTCACGGAATTATTTATAAGACATGATCAAGCATTACCTCTCAAACTGTAAATTGGAAGAGCCGAATGGAAGTTTGCTAGTTTACCATTACTTTTTCTTTTGAGAATCTTTCTTAGCCAATAAGCTCTCCATGATTTCTCTCTCACATCAAAGGCTCCACTTCATACAAATCTCCACTTCGTATAAATCGCACCCTCACAGAACGAATGCTAATGCAGCATCTTTTCTCTGCTTTCAGTCATTTCTGGTGACTTTCAGTTTCAAAGTAATTCCACAGAATTGCTCTCTGGTGTTTAAGGCTTTCCAGCAGCATCGCTTCCTACCATCTCTCTCCCCCCTCCTTCCATCTCTTCAGTTCTTGTCTCAATAGGATTTCTACAAAATATATTTGCCCTTCTCCTCATTTATGCACCAAATGGCCTGGTCACCCTTTCCCAGTTGATAAATTCATTTAAAAAAAAAGTTCTGATCAGAACCTTTAACCATTCGTTTATGATATAAGATGATACATCAGAGTAATATACATGTTGCACAGAATATGACGTACATAGATAAATGTATGACTAGGTTTTTCCCCCCAACTACTTGTATAAGGATCATTCATTATATTATTCATGTTGTCTTGTATTCTTGTATGGACTGCACCAGTAGAAGCTAAACCAATTCCATTGTGTGCATGATGTACAATGACAATAAAGGCTTTGAATTTATTTTGGATCCTTTCACTATTATCGGCCGACATACATTTGCCACATGACCCAATACAAATGGCCTTTTACTACTGTGTTTCCCCAAAAATAAGACCCTGTCTTATTTTTTTTAACCCTGAAATAAGCACTTGGCCTTATTTTCAGGGAGGTCTTATTATTTTGGGGCACATGGAGCAAGACGGGGCTACTCTTGCCTGATTTCTAGCTATGTCTCCCTAACCCCTACCAGAAGAAATGGTGGGGACAGGCTGTGCATGCATTGAAATATTTGGGTGGCTTATTTTCAGGAAGTGGCTTATTTACAGGGGATGCACTAACCCACCCACCCCACTTAGGCTTATAATCAGGGGATGTCTTGTTTTCGGGTAAACAAGATATATTTTAAGCATTTTTCAAAGAGTAAGTTGAAGTTTGACTTCTGTGGAAACCCCTCTTAAAACAATTAGCCGCATTTCATTCCTACAGCACTGAAACATTATATTGATTAACAAGCAAAAACTCATACCTTGCAAAGGTGATGTCAAAACTGGGATTTTTATTGGTGACAAAGTCAGCACATGACATGGTTGGATACTTGATGGTGGTCCCTGAGGGGGCTCAGCGTCTATGGACAGCATGGCTGCTGCAAAGGCAATGGTCTGGTTGCCTCTAGTTTGTTTAAGGGAACCAGCTGAGGAAGAAAAACATTATGAATTGAATTACAGTATGTTCATTGCATGTTTGAATTCTTCAACATTCATATAAAATCTACTGCTTAGCAGTCCAGCTCTGTCGTCATGGTTTAATGACCGATTGTTTCAAAGCATTTTTCTTCTTTCTTCTTCCTAACATGAAGAAAAAAATATTTTGCCTGGCTTATACAACAAAAAAACCTTTCCCACTTTTCATGTAGGAACAACAATGAATCAGATATGAAAGCTAAAAATTATTGCAGGCCAATCAATACAATATAATTTTGATTTATAACAGTACAGGTTAAAATTCTTGCTCAACGTGGAATGTAATACAATTTTTAAAAAAGCAGGCACTATACAAATAAATGGCTTTCAAAGGGAGAATTAGGTGTTAGGAGTTGAGATACTATATCATAATGGGGCTACCACATTTAATTTAGTGATGTAAATGTCCCCATGGTTACCATTTCAGCTATTATTGTTTCGGAGTATACAATCATTTGGTGTGAAATATCTTTAGTAGTAGTGGGTGGGCTTAATTCTATAAAAGTACTTGTATCAAGAAGAAAGTGGCAGAGCAAAGTTTTAGAGGAAGGCAGGAGTAATGAAATGATGGGTGAGATCTAGGTTCTCAACTTCAGCAACATTAAGATGTTGGACTTCAACTCCGAGGATTCGGGAGGTCTTGGGAATCCTGGGAATTGAGATACCTCCATCTTCACATTGATGAAGTTAGGAAACACTGAACTAGATGGAGAAGCTTGCAGAATTTAGATTTCAGGCAAACTGATCCTGATATCCTTTAGCAGCCTGGTGGGACAAAGAGAGAGAGAAGTTAGAAAGAATAGGACTGGCTCAGCAAAGGCAAAGAGACAAAATGGAGCAAAGGAGGGAGAGAAGCAGAGGTGGGATTCAGCAGGTTCTGACCAGTTCTGGAAAACTGATAGCAGAAATTTTGAGTAGTTCAGAGAACCGGTAAATACCACCTCTGACTGGCCCCATCCCCATCTATTCTCTGCCTCCCGGAGTCCCAACTGATGGGGGAGGAAATGGGGATTTTGCAGTAACCTTCCCTGGAGTAGGGTGGGAATGGAGATTTACAGTATTCTTCCCTTGCCATGCCCACCAAGCCATGTCACTCCCACCAAGCCACACCCACAGAACTGGTATTAAAAAAAATATTGAATCCCACCACTGGAGAGAAGGTAAAAATTATCTAAAAGAACCAAAGAGAAATGGCATGTTTGTAGAAAGAGGGTGTGGGACGCGGAAGGGGTTGTATCCCCAGATCTCAGCTGTAAAAAATGGCCACAAAAAAGCAGTGGGGAAGAAAGAGAAAAGGCACAATAAAAAGAAAAAAAAATGTTCATGGACAAAGGACATTGTCAAACCTGCCAGCACTTAAATCTATAAACAGAAATTATTCTTGGCTCCATTGGTTAAGAAAGGAAATGAGCCTCCATGACCAATCAGGTTTAAGCAAGATGTTTTCAAAATGGTCACTTCAAGCATAGCTGCCTTCTTCTCCCAGCTGGGTGACCTTGAAGCAGCATCTTGGGGAGATACAGAGGTTACTTTAAATTTCCCCCAAGCATTCTCTCTCTCCCATCCACCCCCTTCCTCCAGAGTTCATAGCAGACTGTCACTGCATGGTAGCAAAGCACACAGGTAAGCATAAAGTGGCAGCTGACAGACACAGTGACTAAGATGGGGTGTCCTTTTAAGAGAAATAATATTGTTATGTCATTCTATCCAAGCCCAACACAATTGTAATAAATGAATAAATGTAAATGTATATTATTTCAGTGAAGCAGTGACTGAATGAAAGCCTAGTGTATTTTTTCATGAAAATGTAGGTGATTTCTATGCAACAGAACCTATCCCAACCTGTCACCCTCCATGTTAATGGAATTTATAGTTACAAACTGAATCAACCAATGCTGGCTCAGAAGTATGGAAGTTGTAATAGATCTGACGGTACAATATCAGGGAAGCCAGCATATATTCAAAATGTCCTTCACATGAAAAAGAAAAGGATATTATTGCAATATATCTTCTTCCAAAGAACAAAACTGAATTCAATAATTGATAATGTAGACATACTACTTCATTAGTAGGAGGAAATTATCTCCAATGCTTTCTCTTCATAATATTTACCTTCTGGGAGGATAGAGGATACATGTCTTGCTTGATCATAGCTCAAAAACAGGGAAAGAAAAAAAAAGTCTTAAGGAAAATTAATTTGACAAATGCCAGCTGTTCTCATCTCTACACTGGATAATGTACGAAATAAATTTAAATAAATCATTAGCTTATTATGTTATTCAGCAAATCTATTTAATTGACAAGGAAGTCCTTCAGACAATAAGGCAACAAGTAAGTCAGCCAAGAGCCTTGTTGGAGATGATTCATGATTTTAGACATTTCATAACAGGTGCATGTTTTAAGATTCCTTTTGACGATCAGCAGAATCCTAGACCTGTTCCTTGTTGCTGTTTCACTTGTGATCACAACAACATTTATGGCTCCTTAATCAATGGAAGCTAAAGGCTGGATACTTCAACTGAATTTCTTGTCATTATGGCATCTGAACATCTAAATAATTATATCTATTAAAATTGCAATAAAAACAGGAAACAGAAAAGCAATAATGTCAATAAAAGACTTGTGATATTCCTACCCTGAAAAAGTGTGTCTTTGTGTGTTTTCTTTACTGTGTGTGTTTTCTTTACTGCCAAACTTTTCTCCCCAATTGTGCTCTTGGGAGTAAAATCAATAGTTAGCTTATAGTTGCAATAAAAGTAAGTATATCTCCATCAAAATCAAGAACATTGATTGTCAATACTGTAGCTGATCTCGTTCCTCAGAGTTATTTTAAGCAGCTGGCCTTTTCAAAGGGAAGGATTCTTCAATGTTAGAATTACATTTTAATTAATGGAAAATAATGGTTTTGAATGTATTTTTAATGAATGAATCCTGTAAGGCTATCCTGGATATGGTTGATTTGTCAACCTTGCACCAACCTGTTGCACCCAATTGCTATGTAAGTTTTGAAAGTTGCAAGATGATGCATCTGGAGGGCAAAGGATTAGAAAAAGCTATTCTAGAAAATATGTCCCTGTACATTGCAAAGATCAGGTAGGATACTCTATGTCTCCATTAACCTTTTAGAGAGACTAGACTGTCGTTTGTCAGTGGTGGAAGGTAGTTTTCATTTCAACTACAAGGTTTCAAAATTGTTTTCAGTTTTGTCTTTGACTACAAGGTTTCAAAACTGTTTTCTATGTTGACAGAATCAAAAAACTGTAGATGGGGGGAGGGAGGGATGGAGAGAGAGAGACAGAGAGTAGAAAAATTTTAAATTCATATGTATGCATGTATATATGCATTGCAAGAGAAAAAATACTGTGCAGTATTTCTCACAAAAGAAAATTAAGAAATTATATAGCATACAAGATTGTTGTGGACAAAATAAAAAAGTGGGATCATTCTGTCTACCTGGAGTTGTATAAAAATAAAGGTGGGCTATCAATCTAACAGTTAACAAAAATAATAAATAAATATCAAATCGATAAGTTAATATCTATTATATGATCCTTAAATAATTATGCTGGGAAGAAAGTGCCATTGAAATAACTGTGAAAAAGTCTCAATTTTTTTCTGAATGGATCTTCTTTTGCTGTTTGAAGATAATTTGATCGATTTCAAAAGAGAGCGAAGGCTGTCGGGTCCTGGTTGGATATATTCTGGAGTTAATGGTAACCAGGATTATACATACGATTGTTCTCCAGCAAAGAGCATTGCTGTGTCATTCTTAATTGTTGCTCTTGCTGTTGCTTAATGCCATACAGATATTGATTGCTTTTGCTCTGCCACTCCAGTTCATCTGCTGTCTGACAAACATTTCAAAGACTCCCATGAATGTCAGGGAACAGAGAAGTCTAAAAAGCATCAGTAAATGGTACAGAAAATCTTCATGTTGGAAGCAGAGGTGGGTTCCTACCGGTTCTAACTGGTTCTTTAGAACTGGTAGTAACTCGGCGATGACATCACAGCCAGTTCCTTCGGTATCTCCGCGGGTGCCACCATTTTGAATTTTGCTTCTGCACATGTGCATAATCTAATTTTTGCTTCTGCGCATGAGCAGAAGCTATTTTTTGATTGCTGTGCGCATGCGCGAGGTGCGACCCTGAGTGAACCAGCAGCAAAATGATTTACAACCCACCCCTGGTTGGAAGCAATCAGCCTCTCCCCAAACACGGCCTATAATTTTTTTTTATTATAGACATAAAAGAAGAAAGATATGTACAAAATGAAAGAAATCTGCAATGTAATTAAATATATTGTTTCAAAAAATACTTGCTACTACTATATATGGAAAACACTTAGAAACTGAGTGACTATTAGCATAAAGTGAATCTAATGTGGACGTGAGTCTTCTCCCACTCTTCCCATGATCACAGATCTTCCTTTGTTTCTCTGTGTGTCCTGTATGGACCCCATCACTCTGGATGGATGAGATAGGCTCTCTTAAAAACAAAACACATTTACACTACTTGCTGATCCAAAACTGCAAATCTCAGCCAACTTCACCTTGGTACCATCTGTGGATTGGCTTTGGTGTCATTATATACCTGTATATCCTAATGAGGATGTGTGTACAGATTGACCTAAGGCAGATTGACCATGATACGCATAGATTTACCAGTTACTATCACTTCCCATTTCCAAACTAATAATATATGCAATGTATCCTTTGTTGTTATTCAGTCGCTATGTTCTGCCCAACTCTTTTTGATCCCATGGACCACAGCACACCCAGGCCTTCCTTTCTTCCACTGACTACCGTAGTCTTGGTCAAATTCATGCCTGCTGTATCTATGACACCATCTCATCCTCTACTGTCCCCTTCTCCTTTTGCCTTCAATCTTTCTGAACATCAGGATCTTTTCTGGGGACTCTTCTCTTCTCATTTGATGGTCAAAGTATTTGAGCTTCAGCATCAGTATCTGTCCTTACAAAAAAACAGTCAGGATTGATTTCCTTTAGAATTAACTGATTTGATCTCCTTGCAGTCCAAGGGATTCTCATGAGTCTTCTCCAACACCACAATTCAAAAGCATCAATTCTTCAGCAGTCAGCGTCCCTTATATATCCTATTTCAATTGATCAAATCAAAGAATAAATATCAATTATATTGTGACTAGAGGCTCTCCAGGACTATCTGTTCCCAACCAGGCCCTTCACTTGCTCATCCACTGCCTCTATAATTAGTTCTATCTACGTTGCTTCTGTGTCAACTTGCAAAGCTTTCAAGTTGCCATAAGCAGGGAGGAAACTAATGGAGCTGCTTGATTACCCTAACTGAAACTACATTCTACACATGCCTTCTACAGATTGTATGCTAGGTTACCGGAGTCAGCAGGAGGGGTGGGGGTTTTACAGCCCGCCAACATGGTTCATTGGAGAATGTGATTTATGACATGCTCAGGGAGGAGGCATGACAATAGGGTCATAGACCCCATAATTTTACATGAGGTCAGTTCTGACTTTCTGTGAAGTTTCCAAAAGATGCCCTAATTAATTCATGAGCCATGAGCCAAAGTTCAAAAGAAATCCAGTCATTTATTAGGAGTAACATTCCGGCAATTACTCAGGTGGAGTCAGAACTGATCTCACATAAAATTATGGGCCCCTATGACCCTATGGTCATACCTCCTCCCTGAGCATGTCATAATTAACATTTTCCAATGAACCAGGTTGGCGGGCTGTAAAGCCCCCTCCCCCTCCTGCTAACTCTGGTAACATAGCATACAATCTGTAGAAGGCATGTGTGGAATGTAGTTTTAAGTTAGGGCAATTGAGCAGTTCTGTCTGTTCTCCCACCCCTCCTGCTTATGGCAACTTGAAAAGCTTTGCAAGTTGACATTCTGGTTATCCTCTTTTCCTCTTTCCTTCCATGTTTTCTAGCATTATGGACTTCTAAATAGAACTACGATTTTACATAATGTGATAATTTGACTCTGATCAACTGTCACTTGAATGGAAACTCTGGATTAATTTATTTTATCATCCATTGTTTGTTTTTATTAGCTATCCCTGTTATTCTCAGGATACCTTCCCCAACATAGAGTTCAAATGTTTCTATGCTCTTTCTATCCTTCTACAGTTTCTTCAAAACCCAAGTTTTGTTTCCATAGACTATCACAGACAAATCATTGTCATGCAGTTCTAATCTTCGAAATTCTAGGCACATCATGACATCTAAATGTCTGTTCCAAGGCTTTCGTTGCTGCTTTACCAAATGCTAGTCAGAGACATATTTCTTGACTAAGGTTCCTTTTCTGTTGATAGTCAATCCGAAAAAGCAGATGCTACCTGCCATCTCAGAATCTTCATTGTCAGTTCTAAAGTCTGTCATTGTACCTATCATCATTACTTTTATCCCCTTTATATTTAATCTTAGTCCCATGTTTTCTCTGTTCTATTTTCATTAGTGGAGCTTGCAGCTCATTTGCATTTTCAGCAGAGTACTGTCATCAGCAAAGCACAAGTTATTGATGTTTCATCCCCAGATATGAAAACCATGCTTACCTTCTTCCAAACCAGACTCCTTTGAAATACATTCATTGTATAGGTTAAATAAATAAGGCCAGACTATACAGACTTGTCTCTCTCCTTTATCAGCCTGGATCTAGTCTGAATGTCCATATTCTATGAACTCTGGCCTTCCTGTTTTATGCATAAATTTTGCAGGAGGATAATAAGATGGTATGGGATTCCCAATTTCTTAAAATATTCCACAGATTGACATGTCTGACACAACTGATTCCTTTGTACAAGCAGTACTTACTGACCTTTTTTTTTCTCTTTCTTTCTTTCTTTCTTTCTTTCTTTCTTTCTTTCTTTCTTTCTTTCTTTCTTTCTTCCTTTCTCAAATT
>JANHFT010002967.1:127940-145784 GCA_032467955.1 Pseudoxenodon macrops | reverse complement strand
CATCGAGTCCCACGCTCGCCGCCTCCTGCACCCCGAAAAGAATAAGCCCCCCCGATAATAAGGCCAAGGCCATATTTTGGGGTTCAAAAGAAAATAAGACAGGGTCTTATTTTCGGGGAAACACGGTAGCTTTTTTATCATCATGGGACAATGTTTCAGTCTTGAAAACAGAACTGTTTCAATACAATATCAAGAAATGTTTCAGGGAATGTATATTTGGGGGGGGAAGCTACTATGTTCAAAACTCTGTGTGTGTTGCTGAGATATCATATTGTATGAAATCAGCATAAAATAAGCAAGCATTTTTAAGTGTTTGTACAGGTTTCATGCTGTTTTCAAGATGTTACTGTTATATGCCAAATTGATTTCCAATGTGACTATTCTAGTTTTGTTGGAATAAGATGAGTTCAGTTCTACTAGTGTAGACAAGATTCCTGAGACAACAATTCACACTCTGCTGGTACAATGTTTCCTAACGGAAATTAAATTACATAGAAAAAGAACAATTTAATATATACCAAGATACACTACAGTATCTTCTGACTATGATGGTCAATATTTATTGCCAAATGAGCAAACTCGTGAATCTCTCTGTCTCTGTCTGTGGATAGATTTGTAATTAGATGCATGACAAATTATTTATGATTCAAGGAACTGCATACAATGGCTACTGGAGAAATTGAATGGCTTTCCTTCTGTTTGCACTTCATATGTAGTAACTCTGAGAGGCAAAACAGAATAGGAACTTGGGTTTAATCTCTGAATTCTTTGCAGACGAAGAGTGAAAAACTGTTAGTTTCATCACTAGTATTTTTTTTCTTTAGCTTTGGAATGGAACTGCATGTGCAATATTAATGAGGTGTATATCACTAATGTACATTGCATTAGCATTCATTTGCACATGTAAAAGAGTAATACTCATACAGATATAAAAACACGGGTGTGTGTGTGTCTTTTTACATACTTATTCATTGCTTACTTTAAATAAACATCACCAAAATAAACATCTGGGGGAAATGTACTTAAGGTTTCACTTTAAAAACACAATAGTAATGGTTCAATCATTAGGCAGCACTCATATGTAAATTCAGTAGTTAACCTGTGTCTACTCATTTATCCCTGCAAGTTAATGTGTTGTGTAGAAAACAACTGATGAACATGGATACATGAATTTGATTGTGAAAATTCTCCACAATTTCACATTGGTTTTGAATGAGTGACATGAACCATGACAATTAAATAACTTCACTGCAGTAAGAATATAATTTATTTTAGAATTCAGATTATTTATTTATTTTGCTATGTGCTAGTATTTTACTGAGGTGGCCAGATGGAGTCACTGAAGCAGCATGAGTTTAAATGGACTCTAGAATATGATAGAGGACAGGAAGGCCTGGATGAACATTGTCCATAGGGTCGCGATGGGTCAGACACAACTTCACGACTACTGTAACAACAACAACAACAACAAAGTATTTTATTGTATTTATTTACCTCACAGTTTAAACCTAACCCTAACTTTTATTACAATCTAGCAATATTCCAAGCTTCATTGCTGCCACATTTCTTCTTTCCAGTGTTTGTTCACTGCCTTGTGTAGCCATTTTATGCTGGGTCGTTCTCATTTGTTCAACAGTTTTCCTTTTTCCTCTCTTTACTTTCAACTTCAAGAGTTTTATTTCCTTAAAATAAACAAACACTAAATTGTTTCTGCTATAAATGTTTTTTATGGACCAACAAATGAAGAATTGTCCCCATTGCTTTACAAGTATCATTGTAGAATAGAGTATGAAGGCATCTGCATGTCCAAAAATATAGGAGAACAAAGAAAAGAATGAGGTTTCATGGGGAAGAAACAATTCCTAAAAGATAGCAGGTGCTAGTAAATACTAGCAGCAGCATATGTGCCAACCAGTGCAACTTGCCTTCTCTGAATGGATTAGAGTGGCAAGAAACAAGGGAATGGTTGTCGAAGTCTGTATTAGCCATAGATTAGATTAAGTACCAACCTAGCCATATTATCAAATCACTATAATCTGGATAGGATTTTTTTTATTGGCTTCAGGAAAAGCTGAGAATAGTACTGGAGATAGGGAGCTTAGGCTGCTGTGAGGAATTATCCCATTCTAGGAGTTTTGGACAGGATAGTTGAGATCCAAACTAAACTGAGGCTATAGCAAAATTGTGGCTTATTGGGTTTTTAATGTAATTTATTCAGACTTTCTTCCAATGCACCATTTGTCTTCACTTGTAAAACGACCTTAGAACTCATTTGTGGCAATGTCGATTGTGATGAATTTGTCTCTTCAATTGTGAAGATAAATGCCAAATCAGGCCCAAGTCATCGTGCCTTGCTTTGACATATAAATCCAGACACAAAGGGGAAAAGGGAATAAGACTGAATAAGGGAATATTCCCTGCAGGTTTGGTTAAAGTGATACCAAATCTTTTGTTGCAGAAATTGGACAGGTCCTTTAATAAATCCTGTTTGTACATTCATCTTTTGACACTTTCCTTCAGGCAGCTGCCATTAAAACACTCAGACCTTTCGTTCAGACAACATACGGCTTCTACATTCAGTGGATACCATAAGTGATCTGTAAAAGCCCTCTCAAAATGCTAGGAGTCCTATATGAGGAAATAGCTGTGAAAGAGCCGTTTTTCAGATTCACAGAAGAACAATGTCCCTATCAAGAAATGAAGCTTCAATGCCACTTAAGTGCATTTTCTATTTTATGCCTTTCAATATATCTCTTGGTGTTAGGGAGGGAAAGAAGGGAAACTGATTAAAAAAAGGGGTATATGAAGAAGATGACAGCAGGCAAAGCTATATTCAGATACTGTGCTTTTCCCAGACTATTATTTTTATCTTTGTTTTAGAAGTTCTGAATAGTCTGTGTTGTGAAGAGTAACAACTCATGCAAATAGAGGTATATTTTGCTGCATGCTATTCCTATTTTTTTTCTTTTTTGCAAAACTTGCTGAAATTAAGTTAATATGTGGTTTGACACTCTGAATTAAAATCCTTTTCTGATAGTTATACAGTAGTACAGGTTCACGGAAATATCAAATGGAGCACTAAGCACCATGGATGTTTCCACACCCCAAATTTTGACCTTCCTTCAACAGGGCAAGGACAGAAGGCTTACTCCCAATACCTTATGGAGGGACGTAGCCACTTTATCTTCAGTCCTGTCTTGCAGGAAATAGGAGTCTCTGTCCCAATGCCCTACTATCAGACAGTTTCTCCGGGGGGCTGCCAATTTCCGGCTTCCAGTAGTTCACAAGTTCCCCACTTGGGACCTGCCTAAGGTTCTCAACTGTATCACCGGGTACTCCCTTTGAATGCTTGAGGAAGTTCAGCCTCCGCCTCCTTTCCTATAAGATAGCCTTTTTGGTGGCAATCACTTCGGCCTGGAGAATCTCTGAGTTAGTGGTCTTGTCCACCAGACATGACTTGTGCATCTTCCACACAGACAGGGTGGTCCTTAGACTAGACCCTACCTTTGTCCCGAAGGTAAATACAGTGTTCCATAGGGCCCAGGTGCTAGTCCTCCTTTTCCCCCAAGCCTTCCCACTACTAGGAACTGAGGTGGCACTCCTTAGATGTGCACAGAGCCCTACATATTTACATCAACCATATGCCTTCAATTAGTTGCTTCAAGGTCCTATTTGTCTCATTCCAGCCTGGTCCACCCAGACTTCCTTGGAGAAGGTCTGTAGAGTGGCCATTTGGTCATCGGCCTCTCCATTTATTCGACATTATAAAATTGGTGCCTATGCCTCGGCCGAAGCTTCCTTTGGCAGGCGAGTTTTGCAGAGTGTGCATTCTGGCCAAGGGGATCCAGACTGGCCCGCTCCCTCCCAGTAGGACAACCATCTTTGGTATATCCCATTCCTGGAGGCTATATCCACCAGGATGGAGAAGGGGCATTGGCCTTACCTGATACGCTTCTTCTCATATAGGTGGATATAGCATCCAGACCTGCCCTAGTTAGCGTCTGGTTATTGGCTTCATGTGGCATATGGGTCTCAGGGGAGGGTGGAGCAGGTTTTTTTTTCTCTTTATGCAATGCATTCGGAATTTGCACATGATGCATCTCTGCGGCTGACACCTCATCATGACTCATCACGAGTACGGGGATCGACTGTTCCTTCAAGAGTGGCATATTTTACAGGAGGCACATCAGTCTGCAGTCCAACCTTCATCTAAAAGCTGGAGGACAGAGGAGGAGGCATGTGCTTCAAGATTGCAGACTCGGTCCTTTTGGATGACAGATTGAGCAATCCCATTCCTGGATGCTATATCCACCTATATGAGAAGGAGCGTATCAGGTAAGGCCAATGCCCCTTTTCAGACGTATGGATCCAAAAATTCCTAACTGCTGAAAAGAAGTTAAGCAATTTTCAAAACTGATTAGAAAAGGAAGCATATGAACCTTGTTTCCTTTAAAGGCCCTAACATTTTTTTCAAACTACAGGTGGTTTCATTCTTTAATTTAAAAGTAATATATCATTAGGATTTGTCCACTTATTAACATTGTTCTTTTAAATATCAATGATTACCTGTGCAGTTCTTATGATGTGGTTTAAAAAAGTCCTGGATAAACATGGATAATATATCTGCCTTAAAACAACAGAACCCATGCGTATCTGAAACACACTCTCAGAAAAAAGAAGAATCCCTTGAAAAACTCTACATTAAAATGCAATGCCAATTAATATTAGAATCAGCTTATTAACCATATAATTTTGTCATGATATTATTTTTTGCATAACATTTGTATCTACCTCATTAGCAACAATATTTTCCTGACATTTAAAGATAGGCTAAGGGATATCTTTAAATTTTCAGTAAAAGATAATTATACTACATGGAAAGTTTTCAACAATGAGTGACAATCATTTTTTAAGCACTATTGACATTTCAGAACAGTATGGGTCTGATCATTTTCTCATGAATTTTTTATGAGGATTAAATTAAATGAATAAACTTTAATGTTGCTTGACCTGATTAATTAGCACACACAAAACTATAAAACACACTTGAGTTTGGGTACAGTTTGCATAGTTACTTATTACCACAATGTACTGAAATCTGACTGAATGAAAACATCATTAATTACAAATGAAGCAAGTATGTCTTTCTACCATTATACTCTCTGAAATGACCTCAAAACCGGAGGATACACTTTTGGACAGATAACTATCTAAAAGAAAATATGCAGCAAAAGCTTTTCTGTCTCTTTTTAAAAAATACATTTTTATTTATAAAAAACATAAAAGCAACAACAACAATTACACCAACAAAAACAAACATAAAAACCTTTTACTACAAGTCCATAAGAGTATATATCATTCTATTAACTAATTACATATTCCAATTTATATTTTTTTAACATAATTATAAATCTTATTCTATAATACATTACATATTTATATTAGCTAGATTGATGTGAGCTCTTCTATACATCCCTTAACTTCTTATCTCTCCTCTAGCCAATTATATAATTTATTCCAAATCTGATAAAATTCCGTTTTCTCCTTTCCCTTTATTTCTTTCATCAACTTATCCATTTCTGCGCATTCTTAAGATTTTTCTTATTATTTCTTCCTCTTTTGGTATATTGCCAATTTTCCAGTATTGCAAAAGCTTCTCTCAACACTTAATCTTTTTGAAACAATGCATACCATGTCAAAGAATTTCATCATGATTTTTAAAATGGGAAAAATGATGGAGAAGAAGAGAAAAAGAGCCATTGTTCCCTTATCACCTTTCCAGTGTTAAGGGAAAGTATGGAAGACACTATATTGCATTAATCATAGTCTCTTCATCACTCATGATTTTATTAAGGCTCTATATCACAGTTTGCTACTAGTTAGAATAGAAATGACCATCCTACCAAAGTCCAGCCCTTATTTTTTCTCTTCTGGATGTTTCTCTGGAACTTGCTATATCATAATGCATTGTTCTTTAGGAAATGGATTTTCTCAAAGAACTTTTTTCTCCTGTTCCTCTGCAAATACATTACATGACAACTGTGTGCTTCCAAATATAACCAATTGAGTTGTTTAGATCCTTGCCTCTTTCTTTCTTTCTTTCTTTCTTTTTTCATTTTGAGCATTTTTATTTCTAGTTAGTTCCAGAGTAGAACTATACATGCAAAACTGCATTAGACAGAATAGATTTACAGTAGTTTCTATTCTATGTTAAGTGTGGAATTTAGAATCTTTTTTTACAGTATAAAAAACTAAACATCAACAGGTTGGAATTCTGACTTGAAACATTCCACAATATTCAGTTCCAAATACCTAGTTACCAGGTATTGTATGATACAGGTGTTCAATTGTGTAACTTCAGAGACTTAACCATAACATTTGCAGAACTGGATTTCCCACTTACTCCCTTTTTCTGTCCACCAGCACAAAACCCTACCATAAACTACCCAAATATTTCTTGCCAATGTACAGGGTTATATATAAAGAAAGGACATTCCTTCAATGGCATCCCACATTACCAAGCAAATGTAACAAAAATAAAAGAATAACATCTTCAAAAAAATAAATATAAAGAGGAAATGCAGACAAGTGTCATGAATGTTTCAGCAGGTTAACATTCATAATATAGATCCTTGCCTCTTTCACTGCACCCAAGTTCTAGTTCAGTGAACTATGTGCTATACAGTACTTTAAGAAACCTGCTTTATAAACAACTAACTGGAGAATGCTTAAGAAAATAAAGGGATCATTGCTGATTACTAATGCAAAATGAATTCTAGTAAGGGAGAAAAACTACTACCAGCAAAAAAAAAAAGTTTATTATAATATATGCAGGTAGAACTGTGCAAAGATGATAATGTGGCAATCATTTTTGTCACTCACAGTGACACACAGGAGAATAGTAGCTGTAATTTTCCACATAATCAGTAATTCTCAACATGAAGAAAACTAGATTGTTAATTTTACTCCTGCAAGTTGAAATTCTGAGTACAACAACTGCATATTAATATGACTTGAAGAATTGTCACCTAGTGGACTAACTTTTCCAAATAAATGTTCCTGCCTGGTATGAAGCAATGCTTCATGTCCCCAAATCTTAAGATGTTAAAGATGCAGGGTTAACAGACCTTTCCTATAACAGCTGCAATATGTTGGAATATTCTACCCCTTAAGAGCCAGATGGCTCATATGTTTCAATTGTTCAATAAGGATTCAGCGACGATATAATTTCATTGGGCATTGGTGGTTAAGGGCCCTTCCATGTGTTGCAGTTTTAACTAGGGCCATTTTAATATTTAATTGTTTGAATAATAATTATGCCATTTTATCTGAGCTGCACAGATTATGTAGAAACAAACAAGATACAATGCAGACAAACAGAGTTATAGTTAGATGATATTCCCTACTCATTTAGAGAAGGAGAAATATTTTTTTTAAATTGACTATTTAGGACTATACCCCATAGGTCCAGTGAAATTGTTATAGGTATTCAATCACTGCACTTCTTTACATGTCCTTGAGTATTTTATGCTTAGTATAAGTTTTGGGGGGAAAGTCATAACTAATGCTTTAGAAGGGATATAGCCACAGAAAACATTTTCATCAGTCATGGTAACGTTGTTAGACAAGTTGCTACTAGCATTAATGAATATTAATAAGAAAGAACCATAAAATTCAGTATATGGCTAGAAAATAAAATGCTAAGCTTTATGCAATTCAAATAAGCTCCAGGAGAATATAATTTCTATGTTTTTTTCCTTCATTCAATGATATCTGATTCTCAGACACCACAGTTTTCTTTGAAAGTTATTACAGAAGTGTTTTACAATTGCCTCCATCCAAGTACTAAGAGAAAGTGATTAGCCCATGGTCACACAGCTGGCTTTGTGCCCAAGGCAGGACTAGAATTCACAGATTCCCAGTTTCTACCTGATGCTTTAATCTCTACACCAAATCGACTCTATCTAACTAGTTATCATCAATTGCAAAGGCTGCATCCATACATCACAATATGTGTGCAGAAGGGGCATAATATTACAATGTGTTTACAACAGCACAACACTGTTTTTGTCATTTGCTTTACTCCTTGTGGAATCTTTTCATCAGTTACTAAATTTAGAGCAAATCTGTTTCTGTCCCTAGAACAGTAAGTATAATTCCTAGTAAAAGTCTGAGATCATTATACTGAAAACTGTTTTCAGTATGTAAACAACATTTACACATCATTCAAAAGAGACAATAAAAAGCTAAAAAGGAAACAAAAAGACCAGAACACCTCCTTGCCAGCAATCAGCACCCAGATAAGCAGGGATTAACACCAGGAGCAATACCAGATAAACAATCAAGCAGTAAACAATACCCTAATCAAGGTGCTACCAACTCAGACAAAGAATCAAGCAGCAATCAACAGCCTAATCAAGGAACTACCAAGGAGAAAACAACACTCCACCAACTGTGAAAGGACAAGCTACCGTATATAAACAGAGAGCAAACTCTACTCCCTTCTAATAGATATTACATACCATAGTCAGGTAATGGAACATCTGCAAAAAAAACAACAAAGCATTAAGAACTCTGAACTATAAATGTTTTTCTATTACTCCCAAAAATCCAGACTGATTTTGTTTTACACTAGAACACTATTATTGGAAAACACATCATGGTAAAGGGAGGCAATCTACAGAATCTGATAGTTCCTTAGCTCCTGAGCACTATCAGTCTTCTATGTTTTGAGGAAGGAAGGAAGGAAGATTAACAACACTATTTTTTTGTCTTTAAAAGTTTCAGCTTACACATCTTTTGATCCTTGGAGTCTCTGAAGTTGAATGTCTCAGAATATATAGTCAGGGTTGTAATGTTAAAACTCTTTTCATGCTTCACAACAAGTTGAAAAGCTTTTAGTCAGTTGTAGAGTACATTCTAATTCATACTAGGTCTAATGACTATATTTGTTCAATTAACCTATGTTTTTCTTAAAATGATTACTTAAATTTACATTTAGTAAATATAAAAATTTATTCTACAAATAATGGTATCAAATAATGGTATTTTATAACTTTCCTCACCAATGTTTTCTTAGGCATTTTCATCAGTCTGCAGTTTTTTGCCTTAAAAGAAATTATTTAAAAAAATATTTTCTAACTTATTTAAGCTATATATTGTGTATGCTTTTTAAAAGCCAAGCATGACATAATGGTATTAAAGTGAGTTAGCAAATACCACTTAGACAATGCTCAATAAATATAATCCATGTGTTTGTTCTCTCTCTCTCTCTCTCTCCCCAAATAGATAGATGCTCAGACTTTATCCTTTTCTGCAGGACCTATTATCATTTTATGTCATTCACTGTATCTGCTTGAATTTCTTCCTAAGAATAAAGAAGGACTTGTTTGCCATCTGAAGTGATTCAACTGTGGACCTTACACCTAAGTGGTGATGTCAGGCCAGCAGATGCTACATGATGTCAGTATGAGTGAATTCTAAATGGCCTCTTTTTCAACCCTTGGTGTCGTGGAAACAGCAGGAAATACCATAGAGAATTGACATATATGACTTCTGTAGCTCAATTTTATCTGATTGCTAACTGCTCCAGAAAGAAGAATAGCTTCATTGAGTTTTGTTTTTGTGTTTTTCAGAGAAAGACGCATGGGAGATTTACAACACATTTCAGTTTAGAGAGATAAACAAAAACTGAAAATAAAAACAGAAAGGTCCTACATATTTTGCCACCAGAAGAAGCATTGCTTTTGAGACACATATGTATTTACCAGAACTGTGAGAAGAATTATGATTTGTATGTTATGGACCCTCAAATATGTGACTCTGGAAAATGTTCTAAGTTTTTAAAGACAGCATATTCAACCACCCCAAATAAGAGATCCCCTCAATCCTAAAAGAAATCATCCCTGACTTTTTCTTTGGAAGGAGAGATACTGAAGCTGAAGCTCAAATACTTTGGTCACCAAATGAGAAGAAAAGACTCATTGGGGGGGAACCTGATGTTGGGAAAGATTGAAGGCAAAAGGAGAAGGTACAGTAAAGGATGAGATTATTAGATACAGTCTTAAATACAATGAACATGGATTTAGGGAAACTGTGAGAGACAGTGATGGATGGTGGGATACTGGTTTGCTATGGCCCTTAGGGTTATGAAGGGCAAGACGTGACTTAGCAACTGAACAACAACAAAAGAGAGATCATTGACAAAACCAATTTTGGTTGCCTTTAAAAGCGAGATATATGCCTTTTCTAATTAATTCTGTCCCAAAGCAAAGTCCTTGTGGATAGTCTAATAGGCTACCAAAATCTATAGATGTTCTGACTAAGTCAGCAACTACCAAGATTCCAGTATAAATGATAGATAGCAGGCTAAGGAGCAGGTGTAATGGAAAGCAGCAGTACGTGTAATAAGGAAAAATAATTTTGCCAAAGTGCATGCAGCATTGCAATAAAGCATCAGCAGACCAAAAGATGTAAGTATGCTGCTTGGGGCAGCATTATATTCATAACATCTGCTGGCCAAGTGATGGAAACAGTCCACAGCATGCTAGTACAGCTGTGGTTGGAATGCTACAGTGCCACTTAAATTAGATATGGGATTTAAGGCTAATGTTCTCCTTCAACAGATAGCAAAATCAATTCCAGGGTTGGTACCAAGAAGCTATCCATCACCAAACCTGCTGGTGTTTTGTGGATGCATTTACTGAAAAGTAGGGTTACGTACTTTATGAAGTAGGGATGCAAATAATATATATTTTAAATAAATTTAAATCTTCTTTTGATCAGGATTGAAGATCACTCATTCATTGTAGTAAAATGTGTAATTCTAAAGATTCCCAATATTTAAAAAGCAATTAAAAGGCAATTTTCAAAAGTAATTAAGAAAGGAAGTATGTGAATTCAGTATCTTTAAAAAGTGCTGTCTGTGGTTTGCACAAAGATGGAGCTCTAAAACCCATGAGATACTGCTTTCTGTCAGTTTCCTCATGAAGTGCCACTGTTTGGAACACTTGTAGCAGTTCCAAGTCATCTCCTTGTCTAGAGATGAATCCTGAAGAGCTGATCCATTTGTTTACTCTGCTTTCCATCATGATAATCAGGTCCACTCTCTGCAGAGCTCCCTTTAATTTGTCATTTCTTTGCTGGAGAGTTTGCTTGACTGTCTACCTGTGAATAAAGTATTTCTTTGTCATCTGACGTGACTTATCTGACTACCTTGAAGACAGAATCATGGGATGTAGCTGAGCCAACAAATGCTGCACAAAGAATTGAAGCCGCATTGACCGAAAAGTATACAAATATAATGGCTAATGTATTCCAAACCGTACATGTGTCTAGTATGCAAAACAGTTTTGTTCACTTAAAAATGCAGACCAAGCAGCTATCCCTATTTCTCTCTCTCTATATATATATATCTGATTATTATTCCTCTTCTCAAATAATACCACACCGGGGTGGGTGGGGGAGACTACATCTATGAAAATTCCCATACTGTGCGTACATCTATTATCAGATCAAACTGGTCTGAACTGTATAACTTGATATTAAATTGGAGTGGATTTTCAATATCTTTGCTCAGAATGTATAACAATAAATTAGAAGTATGTGAGCCTGAAAGATGAGAGATGAGAGGTGCCTTAGCTTATGATATACTAGCTTGTTTGAGCTGATACATGCTATATTTCCCCACTATTCAGTTTAACCATTTTGCAACTGTAGCAATCAAACAAGGATTATATTCTTGAAGCTGTCAGATATATGACTTGTTAGTATCACTTAAAATAGTGAAAAACTTGTTCTGGAAGCATTCATAAGAACTTGTACATAAAATACTAGGAATTCTCTAAGGGATGATTGATTTATTTTCACTGTACATCATTAAAAAAGACTGGGTATAAGAAAATAACCATAATGTACTGACTACCTAATATACACAGCTAAACTTAGATATTATGATCTTGGATACATTGATGTAAAAATCTGAGGTACACGTAGTTATAAAGCCCAGGCATGGATATGTATTTCATTCCATCTAATGTATATTGAGTTTAAGTTTGCATCTCATTCAGATATACACATGCAGGAAAAAAATATCCACTTCTATCTAAGGTCATTGAACTCAGGATCTGAAGAGTTGGTTTTAATCTGAAAGCATTTCTGAGTTCTCACCTCTAGGTCATATTCTACACATAAAGACTGGGTGCAAATTCTTATACTGTAGCAACTTCTGTTGATACTTTTACAGATTTCGGAGGAAAGTATCTGTCCTCTTGGATATATGTACTTAATATCCAAAATGCATATGACTATGGAAACCTAATATGTGGCTGAAACTACATTTCACAATAGTAAATATATATCCAAAGTTTTTTCCCCATCTTAGACAGACAAATTGATGCCATTTTTACAATAAAAAACATGCTTATTTGTTATGTGTGTGTTCATCTGTTATTACTTTTTGTACTTTTATTTTCTTTAAAAGATCCCTGTGCTATAAAATAATCAATTTTTAGTCAAAAGCTCTTTGGAGTTTGAAGACAATTCCATGACATTTACTTGAATCTTTTGATGTGTAGGGCTCTCTCACACGTCTATTAACACACCTTTAATAAAATTTAGAGTAATTATAGCTTAATCTAAACGAATCCATTCAGCATATCTGAAAACAAAGGGGACCAAAATCTTTTTTTTTTGCAAGAAAGAAAAAGAACCTTTAATTTTAATTCCAGTTTTTTTTAATTATTGAAGAAATTAATTAGCATTCAATACTGACAAAATGCATTCAAATGTATTCAGTAATACATGAAAATGCTCTTTGGATCTTCAGTTTAACTAAACCAGAAAAAAAGACAAAATGATTGGCCATATTAGTCATTTAACATTGCCAAACCTCAGTAACAATTAGGATTTATTAAACACATTTTTGTCTCTAATACAACTTCATATGGTAAGGCTTGTTTGCAATGAATTGTTAAATATAATGCTAAGGATTTCATTTAATCCCAGTAATAGCTTTCTGTTTACTCAGCAACAGGCTCACATGTGAAATCACATTCGGAAAAGTTCATTTTCCTGCCATCATGTAAAATACAAAATTC
The DNA here is from genome assembly GCA_032467955.1 of Pseudoxenodon macrops. Taxonomy (NCBI): domain Eukaryota; kingdom Metazoa; phylum Chordata; class Lepidosauria; order Squamata; family Pseudoxenodontidae; genus Pseudoxenodon; species Pseudoxenodon macrops. The sequence goes on along the minus strand of JANHFT010002967.1, from coordinate 132,687 downwards.
AGTTTTTCCTGCAAATTTATTGCATACTGAAAATCGCCTTTCAGAGTAAGTTTTGTGTAATGATTAAGAGTAGAAAATGGGAGACCATACATTCTAATCCTACCTTAGACACAAAGGCAGGTGGGTGACCTAGGGCCCAGTCACTTTCTCTCAACCCTAGGAAGGAAGTAATGGCAAACTACTTCTGAAAAAGTAAGCTGCAGGGTCTTGTCGAGTCAGGCCCTGAGAATTGGATAGGATTGAATGGAAGAAAAATAAATAAATCAACCAGAGTTTCAATTGATTTGTATGCTAGGTTGTCAAAAACCCACTTTGTGATTGCTAAAACACAGGGGGGGGGGAAGAATATATAGGATTTTTGTAATAAATAACTTATCTTAAGTACATGAATCAAAAATCTATTCTTTTGAAATGTTCCAATGTTCCTGCATGCAAATATAAATGTTCCTCTATATTTGTACAGTAAACAGATGATTAAAATATAATATATGATATGTAACATATTTTTATTTATTTTATTTAGTTTGTCAAACATGGATATGAACACAGGAAATAAGTATGAATAAATGGGGACATTAGGACAGGGATGGTAGGCATGCTGGTGCGCTTATGCACACTGCTTACAGACCTCTTAGGAATTGGGTGAGGTCCACAGTAGACAGTTTAAGGTAAAAGTTATGGGAGTTTGAGGATGTAACAACTGAATCAGGTAGTGCATTCCAGGAATTGATCACTCTGTTGCTGAAGTCATATTTTCTGTATTCGAGTTTGGAGTAGTTTACCTTGAGTTTGTATCTATTGTATGCTCGTGTATTATTATGGTTGAAACTGAAGTAGTCATTGACAGGTAGGACATTGTAGTAGATAATTGTGTATACTACACTTAGGTCAGAGCTTAGGCAGCGTAGTTCTAGATTGTCCATATTCTTTATCTGATTGGTCTCCAGTGTAACACTGAATTTTATTTTTGTAGTACTTGGAATATTATAAACATTTATGAATGTAGCTATTTATGAACAACATAAAACCAGAATTGAGGAGATTACATGAACCTTTTTTCCCCTGACATTGGTTGGTTGGTCATTCATTACTTGTTTGTTTGTTTGTTTTGTCAAGTGTGCATGTTATTATAGACAAAGAATAAACATGATTGTGAATGTTATGAGTACATGATATTTTATGAACACAGTGGGGACATTAGGACAGGGGTGGTAGGCATGCTGGTGTGCTTATGCACGCCCCTTACAGATCTCTTAGGAATGGTATAAGGTCAACGGTAGATAGTCTGTTAAAGTTTTGGGGGTTTGGGGAAGAAACTACAGAGTCAGGTAATATATTCCAGGCATTGACCACTCTGTTGCTGAAGTCAATTTTTTTCGCAATCAAGTTTGGAGTGGTTTATGTTAAGTTTGTAGCTATTGTGAGCTCATGTATTGTTGCAGTTGAAGCTGAAGTAGTCATTGACCAGTAGGACATTGTAGCAGATAATTTTGTGTGCAACACTTTGGTCAGATCGAAGGCGGCGTAGTTCTAAATTTTCTAGGCCCAAAATTTCAGAACATTACCTGCAACGATATAGAAGAAACCTCTCTTAGTTCCTAGATTTAATCTCCATTTTAAACCTCAGTAATTGCTTGTGTTTCTCTAAGAATTCAGAAACTGACAGGCTTACCTGGATTTTGAAAAGGCATATTGTGATAGTATATACTTACATGCAAAAATGTAGGCGTCCTTGGTCAAATTATATTTCAATGAGCCCATAAATGAATCGAAGCTGACACAACATCTACATGGTAGAAAAATTAAACACACCTTTAGGCAAAATTGAATCCATACTTACTATTTTTATGCAGTTGTTTATAGATTCAAAATAAAAGAGTAATGATTGTGACAGGTGCAGAACTTTGGAACCCTTTCAGGAAATACTTCTGTAACATGTTATTTGGCATAGGTCTCAACTGTTTCCTATAACACTTTGAAGTCAGTGTTTTGCTGAAGAAGTGAGTCTTGCCTGGCAGCTTCACTCTGAACCTGTTGACAGACAGCTGAACCACATCATGTAAAGAGCAAAGCGATGGCTTTGAAGGGAAGGAGAAAGAGAACTACCAAGGACATGGACAGAGAAGCAGGACTTAAGCCTAGGCCAAGAAAATAACTTGAGTAAACATATCTGAGAAGCCCTTTCCTAGTTGACATAAAGATAAAAGGAGAGAGGGGGAAAGCATTCAGGTTTGCAAGATTTTGTTATAGTTTAATACAATTTCAAGAAAGAGAAAGAACCTCAAAACTGAAAGGCTAAGTGGGAATTTCTGGAAATGAAAACCAAGCCAATAGATATATAAAGGAAATGTAGTAAAGTTCTGAAATATCTCAATTCATGTGAATAGTCAGAAGCACCATAGGATGGTGGCAAATACAGAAGCTGATTTAACAACAAATGTAAAATAATAAGACTAATGTCACAGTCTCTGAGCAGATCTGTGCTTCTAGCATACTCCAGCACGAAGCAGCCACTATTTCTTGAAGGCAGGAAGACATGAGATCTCAACTCACCTGCAATTAACACAACCTCCAGCCATGTTTTTGGCTTCGTACTATCTGTTATGTGCCGATTCCAATTGGATCGTTTGTTTAGAATGCTGCACTTCAGTTCTTCAGCAAAGCTTTTTAGTTTCATTCAGCTACTGTGGCTTGTGGCAGAATGCAGCTTCCCTTCTGACAGTCATTGCCCTCCTTTTTTTTTTCTCCAGTGGAATGATGAGAAGTTGGGTTTCTCCAGATCACCCACCCCGAATTCAAAAATTAACTGACAGAAAAGTGATAGAGCAGTTTTTGTTTTTGACCAGATGAAATTGATAAGAATTCTGTCACTTTCACCTTGTAGTCCAAGAACAGAAAAAAAGGTTAAATGATCATTTTGTTTACTGGTCCAGGAAGTATAAAAAGCAGAAAATTCCTACAGGGTAATTGACACAATATGGACATAACATCAAGTCACCACTGTTTCTAAAGCAACAAAGGATTTCTTAAATCAACTACATTTTGGACCACTTTATCCCTATGATTGCAATTCTATACCTACATACATAGAAAATGTATTCGATTCAGTCAGTAAGCCTTTTTAAAAGAATGTATATGACAGTACTGTTTATATGTACAGTAAATCTATACCTTTGGATATAAATTACAGTGAAAATTAGTGGCTGTATCAATTATTTTTCACTTTGTTGCAGTTTAGAATAGATAAGTGTTTATATACAATATTGTAAAACAGTACTGAAAACTAAAGACTCAGAAAAGTACCTTAATGTAATATAATATTTTATTTTATTTACTTGTTTTATACTTTCTTACCCACCTCTTCATTTTAGTTTCCTGAAGCTGTCTGACTGCAAGGTTAATTGCTGAAACTATGGCAAATCATTTGCATCATGAGAAATCTAAATACATTGAGAAAGGCTTCATACCTCCATCATTCTGTTTTTTTTAATAGACTTAAATATATAATTAACATCCCATAGGATTCATTCAGGATAAATGAAACCTTCAAGCCTTGGAGCCAATTTTTCTAGTTAGAAATAATATGCCTTATTATCTTGACAGGACATTTGGCACAATCCCAAATTAGAAGATTACAAAGGGAAGAAGTATGGAATTTATTGTGTGTCTGCTACCACTTCTGCTATTTTTTTATGATCATTCTCACTAATATTCATTGGCAAACCATGTTGAGAGGTATATTGCAGTCCTAAGCCAGGGCTTCAGGTGTTATTCAGGCTGAGTATAACCTAGCAAAACCTCTCCTCAAATTGCATTCTGATCTAAAATGAGTTAAAGTCCCAGGAAAAAAGAAACAAAAGCCCTAGATGGCAAAATATATTCAATGTAACATATCCTTACTCTAATATTCATTATGTTAAAACTGAACTCTTCTAAAAAAAGAAAATGAAACTTTTTCAGTTTTTCAAAAAGGTAAAGGTAGACCTTGAATCCTGATGATAACAGAAAGTCCTGATAATGCAAATATTACAACATGTTGAACAGATATACAAATCCTACTTCCATCCTATTTGTTTCCAGCTGTCTGAAGGTATCCATTTATGACACTAGCATTCATATTATGTTTATTTTTGTAACACTAGGCAGGTTGGCCATTACCTTTTCCTAAGATTTTTTGTTATTATTACTAGTCCTAGGTTACAGACCTGGGATTCCCCAGTAGTCTCCCACTGATATATTAATCAGATATAGAGTTTTTCTCCCTCATTCATTGGATTTTTCTTCAGCATATAAATCTAGTCCCTGCTATAGATAAATTCAACAACTAAAATCAAGGACCTGGGGACAAATATAGATGTAAGGAGGTATGAATAGCAATCACATGTGGACAATCTATATGCAGACTGCTATTTCTTTACAAGAAATCCTGATGTACTGTCATCTATAATTTTTATTAAGCTGGTTATGTAATGCTGCCTATTGCACAGAATTCTATACAAAATTTGTACTATATATCATTTTAAAAAGTATAAGTACATGAAAAAATGTTTTGGATTGTGGCTTCTAGTTATGGATGACTGAAGATGTCTCCATGAACAAATAGAGATGACAACCATTGTGCAGGTAAAATTATTTATTTCATCGGGCAGGGCTGGCTTGACAGAAATTTGATTTGATTTTTAATTTAATTTAAAAGGGATTTTTAAATAGGGCCAGACTTTTAATATTTGTTTTTTAATGGGTTTTT
>JANHFT010002967.1:113745-124678 GCA_032467955.1 Pseudoxenodon macrops | reverse complement strand
TTCTCCATCCCCCACCGTCATCCTTACCTTCTCAGGCCAGGGGAAGGCAAGAGGCAGGGTCAGCGAATGGTGGGATCACCTGACAGGGAGCCACAGCAGAGTGCCCAAAGAGCCACATGCGGCTCTGGAGCTGCAGGTTGCTGACACCCGGTTTAGACTATGGTCCAGAAATTCAACTTTTGTTGATGAAACCATCCCTTGAGCCAATGGATTACCTCTGAAATCCTCATTGTGTGTTAACCATACATTGGAAGTAGAGATAAAAAATACCACCTTTGTTCCTAAATCTTCTGCCTTCCTATTAAGCTCCTCATGGTCCTTTTCCACAAGAAGATTTATTACAATTAATTTAAAAATGATTTCTCCTCTCCCTCCCACAGCTCTCAGAGCTCTCAAACTGACTGAAGACCACAATTTTATTATCTCTTCACAGGAAGATTCTGTATGGAACAAATCTGTGAGTGATCCTTGACCTCTCCTTCATCTTGTTCTGAGGAGTGGATCCATTCACAGGTTCCTTTTTTGACTGCAGTCATTACTGTGAATGGTCTTTAATCTGCCATTGCTGTCCCTGGAAGTTTACTTTGAACCATACTAATACAATAAAGAAGACTTGCAATTTGTATAATAATATAAATGTAATATTATATTGATGTAATGGCATTTATAATTTTTTAATTGTTAGTTATTAGGATTGGCTAATACAAAACATTGGAAGACACACGCAGAAAGACACAAGTTCTTTTTGGTTCAGTAGTATTTAAATGTGGAAAATTCCTTTGATTAAAGTGTTTAAAAATGCTTAAAAATGCTGCATTGAGAAAACATTCTGTGAAATTTGGCCATCGTATACTACATCTTATTAATATTTTTATAGAATAATAGATTCCTGCAGACTATTTCCAGTCGATCCTGATGCTATTCAGCCAAAAATTAAACTAATTTTAATAAGGTTGCTATTTTTTCCCTTTGGACGTTGTACATATTTAATATCTAGCTGCCATGATTTTATATGCTTGGCCAATTCTTTCTATTGTCTGTGTATACACTGAAATCAGTTGAAATTAAAAAGTACTCTGAAGGTAAAGAATATCCTTATTTATTGCATTCCCATCTCCATCCTCTGAGTGTATGGAGATAACAAGTGATAGGATGACTTGCTTGTATTTTATCAAAATACACAGTCCCATTCAGTCCTTTTATCTTTCTAATACAAGTGCATGAATAAGACTCATAATGTATTTGGAATTTATTGGAAACATTTTTAGACTATAATAAACTCTTTTTTTCATTAATCAGTGGCAAATCTCCCTGTTGCTTTCTGACTAGACAGAGTTCTGGAAAACTTTTCACATGGGAACTTGATTCCATTGTCTATTGTAACTTAACACTGAGCTATCTTTTCAAAACCTTTAGGTGTATGTGAATGTATGTGTGTGATTGTGTGTGTGTGTACGAATGAAAAAGAAAGAAAAGGTCAGATCACTTTAAACTAAACCAAGCAATAGCACCTACACTCTATTATGTATAGAGAACAGGAGTAATTGTACTCAGCATTTGATCTTTTCTTTTATTGAGTCAGCTTTTTTTCTGATGGATGGTGCCTTAAACCATAATTGGGGGGGGGGGGAGGGAATGTTTCTCACTTTGAGTTCAGCATAATCTTTGATGTTAAATTAACAGTCTCCCAAGTTCTTCAGTGGATTACAGATCATTACTATGTTAAATTGATCTGATATTATATATCAGGATCAAAGTATAATGCTTGGATGCCCTGTATCAATTTGTAAGGTCATTCATCTTATAGTTTTTTATTATCCAATTCTGAAAAAAAGTGCATTTTAAAAAAATCACTCCATGGATGTTAAAGACAATAGTAAGCATTTCAAATTTCCAATGCCTCATTTTGAGCTCAGTGGTTTTAAAGTTAAAGCATTTTTCAATGGTTAAAAATATCAGAACATTTCCAGTGAGATCAGAACCTGTTTACATGTAAGATAAATGCTTTTGCTCAACCCACTGTTTACTCTCCTATCTTTCCATTAATAAGATAGTAGAGTGTGTCTATTTAAGTTAAATATATAGCTAAATAGAAATGGTTCCCACAGTTTCTAAGATCTAACAAAGTAGGCTTTTCCAGAAATTGTGTGAAAGACTATGGACAATTTAACCTACTTGGATAGAAATCCAAATATTTTATAATTTTCTTAATAATAATAGAAAAACATTATATGGGTATGTGTCTGTACATACATACATACATACATACATACATACATACATACATACATACATACATACATACATACATACCAGAGGTGGGTTGGTTCGAACCGGTTCTACCAAGTAGGTAGTATGCCGCTGGTGACATCATGGATCCGAGTTTGCGGCACTGCGCATGGGTCGCCATCTTGTTTTCAGCCTTTTTTGGGGGGGATTTTTTTCCCTTTTGTCAATGCGCAGAAGCTGACTTTCGGGCACTGCGCATGCATCGCCATCTTGTTTTTGGCCCTTTTTTTCAGCACATGTGCATGCGCGAGGCGCGCCCACACAGCGCTGGAGGCAGCTAACCGCTGGCGAAGTAAGTTACAACCCACCCCTGATACATACATACATACATACATACCTTTTTTGGGGGGGGGAAGTGGAGCTAACTTTTTTTTTTAGATTTCAACAAGTTAACTAATGAAAGTTAAATTTTAATCTCTTAAAGGAATTATAGTAACATACTAGTGTGGCATAATCCTTATGTGTTGAACTGGGGCTTGGAGTTTAAGTCTACCCTCAACTAACTGAGAACTGTCTTAAGTTTACCTCTTTAATAAATTTAAAAACTGATTTAAAAAAAACCAAAAGCAAATGTAAAGTCATATTCTGAACCAAGAGAATGTTTGTTTTGTACACTGTAGGTTGTAGGTATATGTGAGTATTTCTAGCTCAAAACAAGCATTATGCTACCGGTATGATTTGCATGGAAGAAATAAGAATAGTTTTAGGTATTAACTAATATTAATGCTTTTCAATATATAAGCACTGATTGATTGATTGATTGCTTTCTTCCTTTTTTGGTGAAAAAATAACATACAACAAACATTTAGAATATCTTACTCTTTAAATCTATATACTGTCTTCACAACAAGGTTTTACCAAATTTTCTCCTATTGGATTTTAAATACTGAATGAATTCCTGAAAGTTGAATATTTCCCCCCTTTGAATTGAACCTCTAGCATTAAAAATATATACTGCCAACCTTTAGTTATTAATGATTTGGAATTCAGTTATTAATAAAATTGCTATTACATTCTAAAACAGATGCTTAACTCTAGAGACATTAATCCTTATTAAGATGCTAAACTGGTGGTATGCTATCCAAGAGCGTTTGCTTCAACAGCCAATGAAAATGGCTAACAACAAATACAAGATAAATGTTTTCTAGAAGTTCTTTTAATTAGGACTGCACTAACTTTACCAGTTGTTCTTCTGAGAACAAAGGAGGCATATTTAGGTGGGACAAAAATGTTTCCTATATTTCCTTTCCTGAAATCTGTTCACAATTTCTAACTTTTCTTTGTCATCTGCTACGGTTTTGTCATCATTTGAACATGGGCTTTCATTTTCCATTCTTAAATAATATTCATGTAGAAATTAGCATTACATTATTAGAAACTGTAGCAATATTCATCCTTTCACTCCCAATTCTTCAAGCCCTATTGGACAAAGTTCTCATTTATTTCTTATAGAATTATATCTATAGGTAATATTGATTATGTGTCTTCAAGTCGCAAGAAATCCATAATTCTGGGAAAGGTGGAAAAAATACAAAAAGAGAACGACTAGCAGAAAGGTAGATGGATTCAATAACAGTGGTGGTGATATGTCACTGGAAGATCTGAAAGATCAAGTAGGGGATAGATTGCCTTGAAGAAAATATATATGTGGGTCACTAAGAGTTAATATCAACTTGATAGTCAGTAAAATAACAATTTATACATGGTGGTGTTAAATCTGCCTTCTTTGGTATTGTTATGACTTCTTCCAGTCTTGCTCTCATTTTTCTGATTTGTATCAGAACTCCACTATACTTTCTTCTTTTGTTGCTTACCATATTTCTGTAGATATTCCATCAATTCCTACAGCTGTCCAATTTGATAATCTTCTAGTACTAGAGGTTCTTGCAAATAGGCAATATATTCTAACGTATCTTGGATGTTGTTATGTGTACATATAGAATTTCAGTATACTCTTTCCATTTTTGTTTGTTCATCTTTGAATCAGTCACAACCTGTTCATTAGAATCCATTTGGACACCAATTCAAAGGAGTCTGAGACCTAATTCTGGGTTTGAAAATAATTTGAAAGACTTTTCTTTTTTCCAAATGGTTATACTGCTTCTAATCTGTTCTAACAGTTCTCTGAAATTCTTTAAACTTCTTCCTGCAGTCTTAATTTGGGTTTCTTTTTTTTTCTTCCTTGACAACAACAACACCCACCTACCCCACTAGTTCTGCCATCCAGTTTCTTTTCAGATACAGTAAATCCTTAACAACTTCTTTGATTTCGTTCAAGGAAGAGTCCTCTGTTTCCCTATCCATGAGATTCCAGATTTTGAAGTGATTCCTGTTATTCTCCTTGAAAATTATGGCTTTCCTCATGATCATTTCATAGAAACTAATTGGCTTTGTTCTGCTTCTTTAACTTGATTTGAAACTTGACATAAGCAGTTTGTAAGCTCTTCTACGTTCAGCATCTGGCCATATATTTCTGCTGTAAATTTAATTGATATACAGTATGTTCTTGCCATATCCTCTCTGACTATGAAAGCAACACCATTCCTTTTTTTTTTGTATCCTCAGCATTAAACAATATGATCATGTGACTAAAAATGTCCATTTCAACTCCCTGGTGTCCAAGATGACAGTGTGCAGTTGATTCATGTAATCTTTTGCTGAGTTGGTCTTTCCCTTATTCATCTTTACGTTCCATGCTCCACTGTAGTTCTGTTTTGAAAATTTGGATTTTAAACCTTACATATTTTAATTCAGCTATGTCATAGAAGTTATTATCATTAGAACTCTTCTATTTAATAGCATGTTTATTGCCATTCAACATATAAAGGGCCCATTGTCAGATTCTTTATTATCATGACATCATCTTATCTATTGATGTTTACTTGATAAAATACAGACATAATTTAAATTACCATTGCCTTTTCCCATACAATATGAAATTCCATTGTTGCTTTCTCTTACTGGCCTTTCTGTTCCTATCTAGCAATTACAGGGAACTTCTTCTACCTTTCTTCTCCTCCCCCATTTCAACATAATCTTTGTTTTTCATTTTGTGGGTATTGTGAGACTAATATCTTAGCTAGCCAGCAGGATAACCACTAAAATTCCACATTTACTCTGCTGGCTTCTCTACCACCAGAGTTTTGAACAAGAGGAAGTAGTTTAGCTGATAATTATAAAGTCATAATAATACCCAAAGACCAATTACTACAGTAGTACTATTAGGTTTTTATTTTGAATCCAAACCTTGTTTTTCATATTAATATTTTAGTTTATTTGTGCATAATGCATTAGGAGAAAGTTATTGTTGGTGTATGAATTCTTGTTGGGTGTATATCTACATAGATATACTACTCATATTCTTATTCTAGTAAAAAATAAAATTAAAAATTAGAGAGATTTTTCTATTTCTTATTCTTTTCAAGGATAGACATAAAGGTTATGTTCTTGAATCTAATCTTGTGTTTGCCTCTGAGACTAATCAAATAGCCTTGATTTAATCTAAACCAAATCAGGATGTTTTCTGAATCACTGGGCACTAAGCCAAATCTTATAACTTATACACACTCCTACCGTAGTAATTGGTAGCTAGGAAACCTATCCTTCTGGTGTCAGTATAGCTGAAGCAGATAATCTCTGCATTACTTGAAAGAATACATTTTAAAAATCTGAATACTGATTTTAAAAATGACAGTTTATAATCAACAACTGACAAATGAAAAATGAAAGTGTGGAGCTAATTAATTACAAAATGTCTATTGTTTGTAGCATGTCTAAAGCTTTCAGAACATACATTGTATATATCTAAAATAATCAAATGGGAAAATAAATAAAATAATTAAAAAGGAAACATCTTGCTTTTTCTGCTATATTCTTAAATGTATGGGATGAATATTGCATTTTCAATATTTTGTAATAATTTGTTTCATATCTAAATTCATTAAAAAAAACTGTGATTATGAATTTTCTGCTAGGAATCGAATATCTATATGAAGGTTATACATGCATTTGCGTTATTATTAATCTTATTAGTAAAATTTGAAAGACTGCTTGTCTCAGATAAATGAAGTGAAATATATTCCAGTAAATGAAATGTTGATTGAAATTAGTGCTATTAAAGCTATACAACACTTCATATCTGGTTCTAAAATGATGCTCCCTAATCCCTGAAAATATAATGGATCACCTGTTTGTGACTTTTTAAACTAGTGGTGTCTTTTTTCAGAATTACACAAAGAACAACCATGTACAATTTTTGGCTATTTTCATGAGATGCAGAATTAAGTTTTGCTCTGAATCGCAAGTGCTGCATGTTTCTAACAGTGATATTATGATATTTAAAACTTTTAACTATTGCTTTAGTTCAGTGGCACATAAGGTTTCAGAAACTGGGAGCCACGTTTATGGAAATATTTTTGGTACTGCAAATGGCTGAACAACGGTGATGTTATATAACTCTGCAAGGCTGGGGCCTTCTTGTGGTTTAAAGTCCACTAAATTATTTACATCTGGGTTTGCAGAGAAAATTAATAGGAAACGATCACATTTTGTGGTTTCTTAATTGGCTATTCTTACCTCTGTTGAGAAAAAGACAATGGCATTGGTCTAGTTGGCCAGGTGATCTCCCTCATCCCAATTCTATTAGGTTGTTTGTACATGTAGGAGATGACAAGTTGAACCCATGTGTGTGCAACTTTCTCTATTTCGATAAAAAGAAGTCTATTTAGTCAGTGATATGAATTTTTCTAGAATCCCTGATTTTATGTATTTGACATTAAATAAAGTAGTGAAGATTTTTGTTAAAATGTTCTATGTAAGTAAACAAAAGCCAGTTCTATGCTCCCCATATTATATTTAGCAAATGCTTCCTTTCTCTCAGCATTTTGATAGGCAGGTTCTATTCTTCCAAAGAGCCAATCTTCTGAAATGCTTTAGAATTCTTTGTAATGTAAATATATAAAGTAAATTGACTTTCAACACTGCTGCCACTAGCTATAGAAATTGCCTATGTTCAGTAGAAATCAGATTTGTTTTTAAACTGAAATGAAATTGAATTAGTTTGGATAGATTAGGTATGCTTTCATTAATTGACTAAAATAGTTTATTTGTTATTTGAAATAATATGCTCTTGGATAAGGATTTCCACTTATTCATGAATTCATACGATTTCAACTTTGTGATTGTAAATGGCCCATGATTGCAATTAAAACTGCTTGAAACCAACTGGGAACTAGTACAGCCTGCAAAATAGTGGTATGAAATGAATGCATCTCAAACTGGACCAATTATAGCTTCCAAATGCTTTTCAAGCATAGCTCAGATATGGTAGTCCAATATTGTGAACCCACTCTGAAGTAAGGTAGACACATTCAGAGCTAGATATTGAAAACTGGTACTGAGAAAGCCTAAAACACCACATCACTTGGTGTTGTTAGGGTTAATTTGAAGCCTATTCTTCTTCATCCTTCCAGAAAGAACCTTGACAGCATCATTTGAATAGGTCAGGACAGAAATATACAGCTGGGTATCATAAGCTTATGGTTGATGCTTAATATGTCAACAAATGATTTCATCCAGCAGCTTCATGTAAATATTAATTAAGAGTGGAAAGAGAATCAAGTCCTGAGGCACTTCTTGAACCTATATCCCCTATGAATAAATCAGTCAAAAAGTGGGAAACCACCATAAAAGACAGTGTGTCCCCTCCAACTAACTAAGATGGTCCAGAAGAATCCAATGTTCAATGGTATCAAAAGCCACTGAGAGATCTAGGAGTGTCAAGATGGTCATACTATCACTGTTCTATACTCATGAAACAAAATCCAAATATTGAAAACTGCAACTCAACAGTACCTACTTATTACCAGTGACTAAATGTTCTTTAATGATTTGAATAGAAACATTCTATTATTTACTTTATTCATTAAACATTAAACTCAGTCAACTTAACATTCAAAAATGCATCACAAATACATTGACTGGTGCTAATTGTTGATACAGGTTGCTGCCAGCATCCTAGGTATCAACCAAGTACCTTCTTAAAATATATGATGTTCCAAGTAGCACAGTCTTTTGCAGTTCCGCTGGTGTTATTGCAGGAAGCTGCAATTTCTTAAGGTGTTTTATAAAATTCTTGGACATGGTACCAAGTGCCCCGATGACAATGGGTATCACGGTTATATGTTTCACCCATAGCCTTGTAGTTTCAATGGCCAGGTCGTGATATTTCATGATTTTTCCAGTTCTTTTTCTTCCGACTCTGGCATCTCCTGGTACAGCTATATCAATAAACTGAATGCTTCGGCCCCCAACAACCATGATGTCCGGTGTGTTGTGTTTCAAATTACGATCCGTCTGTATTCTAAAGTCCCACAAGATCTTCACCTTCTCATTTTCGATAACTTTTTCTACTTTGTGTTCCCATGACTTTTTGGATACAGGTAAGTCATCACATTTTCCTTCAATGTTTTTCAAGTGTTGTCTTCGGTATATTTTATCCAACTAGATGTTCACTATGTTCATCCTTAGATGCTAATCACAGGGGCTCTGAGCTAGAGAGCATTTCATCTCGAACTATGTTCAAATATTCTGAATATATACCATATTCCCATAATATAATTCTAAATGCTTCTGTTATTTACAGGAGAACTTGTGGTTTTTCTATAAACCCTTTTATAGTCAGCATATGGAAACACACTTTGCTTAGGAGGCAGCTCCATTCCCAGGTCCCCACTTCTCAACTACATAACGTTCTTAGCAATGTTGCTTGTTGCAAACATCAATGAGCTCAGAGGGAAATATTACTAGGCTCCTAAAGACAACATGGATCCCTCTATGCTTTTCACAAACTATCTGAAGGTACTACATGCTGATGATATCTCCAAACATTGGTCTCTGAGACTTAGCTTCCTGCATTCTGTTTTTTTATTAAGGCCCAACTAAGCAGTTGACATTTGACAGTATTCCTACTGAGATGTATCTTTATGTGCTGGCTCTTGGATAGCTAGATTCTATCAACAGATGCTTTTTTTTCCCCAAAAGGAGCTTTGGTGCTTCAAAAATTGAAAGATGAGGCAGGAGCAGGACTTTGGGTCAGAAGGGATTTGAGAACGAGGCAGGGTTTCAATTGAAAATGTGATAGATTGTCTACAAACCAGAAATATTCTATCCCTGGGAATAACCAAGGAGTACTAAGGGGCATGCATAAGCGCACCAGCGTGCTAATGTTCCCTTTTATTCATATCCATTTCATGTATTCATAGTTATGTTTATACTTATAGCTGTTACCTAATACATGCTTGATGAAAACAAACAAACAAACAAATAAATAAATAATCAGGTTTGTTCTTGTTCACTACTTTGAGATTTCAGCTGATTCTCTACTGAAACCTGCTTTGCAATTTTCCCCAAAAAAAATGTTTCCCTGAAAAAGTGATTTATTTATTTTTTTAATCTCAAGATGCTTCAGATATTTTCTTCACAATTTCTTTTGATGACATTGCTTGAGTTTACTGCTGGAGTTTAGTATTTCATTCCTTTTATTTTACTAACATATGTGCTACGTCAAACAGCTTATGTGAATTCTGTTCTACATGATGCATATTTCCACAAGGAATAGGCACAAAAACCACACGTAACAAACAACTCACAATTTTCTGCCTGGGACAATAAACACCTCAAAACCCAATGTCCCTAGGGCCTTTTGGAAAAGCCAATTTTAATTATCCTTCTAATGCCAGGTTCAGAGGTCTTTTTCTGTAGCAGTTAAAAGCACCAGGCTAAAAACCCACAGACCATGAGTTCTAGTCCTACAATAAACAGGGTGATTTGAGGCCAATTATCTTTCAGCCCTAGGAAGGATGTAATGGCAAATCACTTTTGAAAATGTTGCAAAGCAAACTGCCTGGATTTGTCCATATAATCACCAGTAGTCAAAACTGTCTCAAAGACACAAAATATATATAATTTCCAGAGTCATGGGGAGTTTACAGATCTCAGGATAAATGCTATCTTTTTTAAAAAGATAGCACCTTGATCATATAGAGAACATTGCTTTAATCCAAATAAGAGGTAAGCAAAGCACAAATGATTGTGAGTAGTGACTTATGATCCAGGAAACATTGTAATGGGCACACAAGATGAAGATTTACAAAGCCCCCTTTGTAAAATATCATTTGCTCCTCGTTGTAGGAGTTGTAAGTCAAAAAGGACTCCAAGATTATGGACTAATTTAGAATGAGAGAGCACAAATCCACATGGAACTAGAGTTGAACTCTCCCTAGTATCAGATGGTTTCTGAACCCGAAGCTACTCCATCTCACTGACATTGAGGCTAACCCTTTTCCATCCTATTCAGTTCCTAACAGGTTTCATAAATTGTGACAGTAGTGGAAGATGCTAAAGTTATGATATTGTTTTTAGGATTCTATGTACGGTATTTTTCATCATTCTAAAGTCTTGGCTGCTTGTGAAAGGCAGTGGGAACCATGTAGAGGAGTTATTTGATAGTTGTGAGAATAGTTGAGATCAATTGGAAGGGAATATTTTCAAGAAACTTTATTCTTCTCTCTCTCTCTCTCTCTCTCTCTCTCTCTCTCTCTCTCTCTCTCTCTCTCTCTCTCTCTCTCTCTCTGTAGTTATATTT
>JANHFT010002967.1:76572-87733 GCA_032467955.1 Pseudoxenodon macrops | reverse complement strand
AAAAACCCTGCAAAGACTTAGGGCTGAAAAAAAAGCTTCTTCGGAGGGAGTAGCAATGAAAAAAGGCTGCAAAGATCAATTCACTCTTCACTCACCTCGTTAGGTCTGAAAAAAAGCTTTGAAAAAGCTACATTCTGAGTATAAGATGGACCCAAATTATCAGCCCCAATTAGGGGGAGAAAAGGTGCGTCTTATACTCTGATAAATACAGTAGACGTTGTTTTGTAAAAAAAGAAAAAGACAATCAACTGTTATATTTATAAAGTGCAAAAAAAAGAAAAGAACCCAAAATATATTCATTAAACAGTAAAGCATAAAAACGTGGCTTCGGTGAAACTGTCATGATTTTCAAACTCTCTTGAGTACAAGGCAAACTTGAAAAGTGTATATTCAATCGCTTCTCTCTCTCTCTCATCTCATTCTGATACACAGATTGACATTAATATAATTTATCTGAATTTGTAATGGGCACAAGATGCATAGATCTGAAGTATAGCAATAAATTGCTGTTCTCTTTAGGCCTTAGCATGAATTTTAAAATGCTTAGATATGCAAGTAATATTTTTCATACCAGTATTATAGATTTTTTTTTAAATGTCAGGATGAATAAAATCAAATAAGATTTATTTGATCAATATGACTAGAATTGGCTGGGAATTATTTAAATTATTTCTTAAAGTTATATACTTTAGGTCTTCCCTATATCATAATAGTATTTCATTAGGTGTCCTTTGATCTTCCTGAAGTCGATGGCTAAGAGGCAGAGGGCTGATCATTTATTTCATTTCCCCCCCCCAAATACATACATTCAACACCAACACATGAAAAGCTATTCAATGTAAATGAAGTATTTCTCTTTTTTCAGGAGTTTCTATAGTTTTGTATTCAGATTAATTTAAGGTGCCCAGGCTATAACTGGAATGATGGATTTTATGTTTCCTCAAATATTTATTAATTGAATTTTACCATTTTCTTTCTTTTAAAAAAGTGTTTATAAATATTATAATTAAATAAGGAATATTGCAATCTATTCTTTTCTTTGAGTTTTTAAATTCAATTTTTAAAAATGATCTTTATTGTTAATTAATACTGAATCTTCTTTTGTACTATTGGGAAAAATAATAAAATAAGCATATATCTGATTTGTTATATAATTATATTATATTATTATATAATGTTATTGTATTAGGTAGCCCTCTGGGTTTGAAGAAACACTCTGTTCTTTAATTCATGTATGAACATGGAGTTGGTTCTGCTGTCTCAGCCTGGAAGTACAGAGTCTAGCATAATAGGGGCAAGTCCATTGTTAGCTCTGAGTGCATTCTGGGATTCTGCTCAGATGTTGGTGAAGCCAGCCTTTAATGTTGGTGTAGACTTCATAACACAGAGCTTACCAATCAGTTCTGATAGCAGTCACAGCTTTTGTCTAGATATTACAGTGCCATAGGTTTTTGTTCATGGCATTTTGTAGCATTTGCATGCATGACCTTCAGGAATTTTTCTTAACTCCAATTCATACAGAATAAATGACAAGGCATGGTGTTGTCCTTCTGATAATGTGACAGGCCCCATTGCATATGGCTCTGATAAAGCTGATGAACTCCACATGATCTAAGACCTCCAGATTGGAGACAAGTTCTAACCCAGAGGTGTCAAAGTCGATTCCATTGAGGGATGCATCAGGGTTGTGTTTGACCTCAGACGTCTGTGGTTGGGGCATGGCTGGTGAGCATGGGCATGGTGGGCATGGCCAGGGTATGTGGGCATGGCACATGACTTGTGAAGGGGCATCTGTGGTGGCCAAGTGCTAAGGCAGGACTTCCATGAGACCCTCTCTCATTCTCATTATACAGGTAATCCTCGAGTTACGAATGTAATAGGGCCTGCCAATTACAATTGTATCCTGAGGATTCATTTGATTGAATCACGTTAAATGGATGTGATCACTCCCTGCTTTCCCCAATGCATTTGTTAATCAAATGCACAGTTCATTAAATGCACATGAGAGGGGAAGAGCATGTGGGGCCTAGTGTTGAAGCAGTCCATCCAAGGCCTCCCCCAATCCACTGAGATATCTCATATTTCCCTGGGGTCCCCCCCCCATCCTGCACTGCCGGATCGCTACAGACTGGGCCTGTTTTGCTAGCATCCCGTATTCCACTTACTCCTCCCCACCCTATTTCCCATGGATTACTTATTTTTTGAAGAGCTCCAGAGCTCCAGACCCACTGGAGAGAAGCCAAACTGTTTTATTCAGATGATGGCAAAGCTGTAATAATGTGAAATCTAAAGAAAACATTTTCTCCAGCTGCTGAGTAAAAGACTTTGGCTGGGGCCATGTGACCAGCAGGCCTCTGGTAGTAGAAAAGGCCTCCTGCTTCAGGGATTGAGGCAGCAGCAGCAGCAAATCAACAAGGAGCTTGCTTCCTTTGTCTCATCAGGCTGAACTGCAAACTCCTTGTTGATTGGCTGTCATGCCCCAATCCTTGAAGCTGCTCTTTCGAACTAGCCAGTCGGCAGTAAGTAGGAGACTGTTCCTTGCCAGCCAGAATGGGCCCAAACTAAGCCGGCAGGCCCTCGTGGCAGAGAAGCTGGTCTTTTATTCAGATGGGGAAAGTTGTTTGCCTTACATCTCAGTTCTTATAGCTTCATGGACTTCTGAAAAAAAGACTTTTGTTTCTCTGCCATGTGGGTCAGCCTCTTCTGGAGCTCTTCGAAAAGTAAGTATAGTAAATGGGAAATGGGGTGGGAGGACTGGATGTGACCCATAGAGGCTCCATTTTGGCCTAACAGGTCTGGAGAGGCCTCTAGAGGCCCAAATGGAGCCTCAGAGGGCCTCATCCGGCCATGGACAATTTCAGCCAGCAGTGGGCCAGGGGATGCCTCTGGAATGCTGCAGGAGGCTGTCCAGGCCAAAAACAGGCTGCCGGGAGGGGGGTGGTCCTTTGCTATTTCCAGGCCGGTTCCATGGGCCAGATCTAAGCACCCCATGGGCTTTGAGTTTGATACCCCTGATCTAGCCAATGAATTCCAAGGATGCAGTGGAGGGTATACAACAGAGGTGGGTTGCTGCCAGTTTGGTTCGATTCTATAGAACCATTAGCGGAGATTTGCCTCCACTTGCTGAACCGGCAGCAATGGCCATTCCCTTGAGTTGGTTCTCCAGGAGGAAATCGGTCATCCCAATGGAAATTGCCTTGAAAATAACCCTCTGCGCATGCACAAAGCCTCCTGCATATGAGCAGAGAGTTATTTTTGAGACAATACCCGGATGTAATGGGGGCGCAAACGCAATGAGCTTGCACAGGCAAAATATGTCCTTTCATCACGACCAGAATCAGTAGGAAAGGTAAGTAGATGATATGCCAGTGAAATTTATCCAATTGTTTG
This sequence comes from Pseudoxenodon macrops, assembly GCA_032467955.1. Lineage (NCBI taxonomy): Eukaryota > Metazoa > Chordata > Lepidosauria > Squamata > Pseudoxenodontidae > Pseudoxenodon > Pseudoxenodon macrops. The sequence goes on along the minus strand of JANHFT010002967.1, from coordinate 84,343 downwards.
ATGTGTCATCAGTATAGAACACAGGCGTCACATCTATTCAAGAACAAACAGATAACCACAACTCTGTAGTGATCTTATCTGATCACTGATTTCATGTCTCAAAATTGTCTTCTTCAGAATGAACATCACAATTTTCTTCAGCCTGTCCTCACAAAAGAACAAAAATAACTCCATGCCTCTTTGATGCAATACTTTTTCACTGCATTACTTCTAATTTTAGAAGTGTCTGACGCCGCTGGTTGTCATTAGTCATACTCAAGTATTTCTAGAATGTAGCAGTTCCAAAACATTATATGTACTATCCTATATGTGTGACCTACATTTTTGGACCTTAATTGGATTCCTTATATAGCTTATTGGTGCATGACATCTTTCTCCTCTCAACTGAATCATCCAACCTGTACAATTTACACTATGATTCTGTTCTGTTTTCTTGGGTGTTTGCTGGATCTCCTAATGTTATGTCTTGTGCACATTTGATAATCAGCCTATTATCTCATGTTATTAATAAAAAACATTGAATAGCATTGTCTCACAGTCAAATTCCTATGGAACTCTACTGGCTAGTACTCTTCAATTCAATGTAGAACCACTAGTGCTGATTCTCTTGAGTACAATTAGCAAGTGAATTGATAAGTTGCCTCCCAATCATTTATTAATAACTTGACAATTAGACTATCATGTAGAAAGTTTTCAAACATTTTGCTGATAGATTATAAATAGATTATATCTACCTATAAGTAGATTATATCCAAGCATTCAACTTTATCAAAGGAAATGTGGTTTGTCTAGTAATGTATTTTTGACAAAGCTATGTTGACTCTCAATGCTGATGATATTCTATTCAATATGCTTACAAATGGCCTGTTTATTCTCTGTTTGAACATAATTTTAGGTACTTCTATTGGGTTCTATTATTTGAATAATTTGTTTTACTTTCTTGAAGACAAGGTCCACACTTCTCAGAAAATGTCCCCGGAGTTCTTCAGCCAGTTTCTTTCTTTTAGTATATATTTTTTTATGAGAAGGATTCTTTTTAGAATTTGATGCTTTTCTAAAGTTGTTTGAACTTTATTTATAAATGAAAATATGTATATCCATATAGGTATGTGTGTATCCGTAAGCCAACTGAAGCCAGTGGGATTTACTTCTAAGTTAATATCCTTATAACTCTAACGATTGTCATATCTAGTGCTACTGAAACTGTGTTCAAGTGATATGAACCTTGACAGAATTAATAAATTTCTTGTTGCAAACAGCAGAACTCTTCCAAGCTCAGCACAGATGAAACATTTGATGTCTTGCTGTGCACAAGAAAATACATCATTGCTATCAGCACATTCTGTTTTATGTCTTTCAAGCATCTGACATGTATATATAAAAGAGAAGGAAAGAAAATATACCAATCCCTGCAACTAGAAAAACGAATAAAGGATGTGACAATATATCCACTTGATCAGGCCAAAGGAATATCTAATTCAACATTCTAGGTTATACTGTGGTCAAAAAAAGTTTATAGCCCTAGCATTTTACCGATAGCCTTCCTCAGTGTTGTGTAACTAATATTAAGCTGTACTGCATGTAATTCAGAGGATAACATCCATTCATCCTGGTTAATACGTTTTAGCCTTGTTCTCTATGTTATTCGTCAAGCAGTTTTTAAAAGTATCTAAGCTAATGGCTTTGATCACAGTAATTCTGTAGTTTGACTGTGTGAGGCAGAAAACAAACTTCATTTTGTCAGACCTGAATTTTTCCATATTTTGTTTTGATGGATGAATCTTTGTCTCTCCTATGAGAAATTTATATGAGCATTTACTGTGCAGTGCATGATTTTATAAACTTTTATAATCTCCCCCTTAATTCACTTTCTTTGTAAGCTAAAATGCGTTAAACATTGTGCTATTTCATTGCAGAGAAAGTTGTCTTCCCCTTTCAACATTTTGCTAAATCTTTTACAGCTGATATCCTTTTTGAAATGCAAAATTAAATATTCTAGGATTGGTTGCATGACAACAATCCTTACATTATATTCCACTGTGCTTGGAGAATAGGGAATAAGATAGGGGAAAAAACATGCTTTCTTGGAGAGAAGATAGACATATAAGCCATACTGACAATAAACAGGAAGGAAGGGAGTTTTGTTGTTGTTGTTCTTTGACTAACCGCAAATTAGTCACTTTGACTAACAACAATCTAGTCACTGTTTTTAATTCCTTGAACATAAGGTTTATTTGTAGTGTATGTGTGTGAAGAGTCTGGAGAAAATCCTCTGAAATATGTTTAGGTGGTATTAAATGCCTTACCAATTAATAGAATAGAATTCTTTATTGGTGTGATTGGACACATAAAGAATTTGTCTCCCGTGCATAAGTTCTCAGTGTACATACAAACGATACGTGATAAATCATGATCATAATCATAAAATATATTCATCATAAGCATAAGATACAACACTCAGTGATAGTCAAAGGATACTAAATAAGCAGTCAACATAAATCATACTAGGATATTAAGTAAAACAATTAATATAAATTGTAAGATACAAGCAACAAAATTATAGTGATAAGAAGATAAGAATTGAGGTACTAAAAAAATGAGAAAGATAATAGTAATACAGCCCTACTACGTACTTTGACAATGATGTGGGAATTAGTTGTTTAGCAGAGTATCGGCATGGGGGGAAAAAACTGTCCTTGTGTCTAGTTGTTTTGGCATGCAATGCCATATAGCATCATCTTGAGGGAAGAAGTTGAAACAGTTTATGTTCAGGATGTGAGGGGTCTGTAGATATTTTCACAGCCCTCTTTCTGGCTGGTGCAGTATACAGGTCCTCAATGGAAGGTAGGCTGGTAGCAATTGTCTTTTCTGCAGTTCTAATTATTCATTGAAGTCTGTCTTGTTTAATTGCAGTTAAATCTGGAGCTTGGGATTTATCTGGCCACAACAGCTGGAAGTTCCTGAGAATGCTGATGAAGAAGAGGAAGAGCTCTACCCGAGCCAAGTTCTCCCCTAAGCAAACTCTCGGTCCTGAAAAGACAAAGTGAAGGAGAAAGAGGGAAGTCATTCAGACTGCTGAAGGCTGGCAGCCAATTGCAACTGTTGAACCTGTTTGTTTCTGAAAACTATGATCCCAAATTTCGTGAGATTTCCAAACCAGACAGTTATAGAGGTGTAAATGACAGACTCAATTATTGCTTTGTAAAACTGTATCAGCAGATCCTTGGGCAGTCTCAGTTTTCTGAGTTGGCACAAGAAGAACATTCTTTGTTGTGCTTTTTTGATGACATTTTTGATGTAAGGTGTCTATTTTAAGTCTTGAGATATTATAGAACCTAGAAACTTGAAGGTCTCTACTGTTAATAAGGTATTGTCTAGTATTGTAAGAGATAGTAAAATAGGAGGGCTTGTCCTAAAATCTGCTATCATTTTTGTAGTTTTGAGTGTGTTCAGTTCAAGATTGTTCTGGTTGCACCACAAGGCTAGCTGTTCAACTTCCCATATGTATGTGGATTCATCATTGTCTCTAATGAGACCAATCAATGTTATATCATCTGCAAACTTCATTACTTTAACAGAGGGATTCTTTAAGATGCAGTCATTGGTATATATAGAGAAGTGAAGCAAGCACACAGCCTTGGGTGGGTGGGAACTGTGCTAATTATACAGGTATCTGATGTGATTTTGCCTAGGTTCGCCTGATACTTCCTATATGTTAGAACGCTTATGATCTGCTTACAAGTATGGTCAGGCAAGATTAGCTGAATCAGTTTAGTTAGAAAAATATCTGGAATGATGATATTGAATCCAAAGCTTATGATCTGCTTACAAGTCTACAAAAAGGACCCTTGCATAGTAGGTCCTTGGAGATTCAAGATGTTGTAGGATGTAGTGCAGACCCATATTAACAGCATTATTTGCCGATCTATTTGTTTGGTAGGCAAACTGCAAGGTATCTAACAATGGATCCGTTCAGCACTAACCCTTCAAAGATTTTCATAATTACAGATGTCTGAGTAACCAGTCTGTAGTCGTTCAGCTCTTTGATGGAGGATTTATTTGGCACTGGGATGATAGTAGAGCATTTGAAGCAAGAAGGAACATAACACACTTCTAGCAATTTATTAAAGATGTGGGTGAAGATGAAGGTCAGTTGATCAGCATAAGCTTTCCAACAAGAAGGAGTTACCTTGTCTGGGCCTGGTGCTTTTCCAGGCTTTTGTCTGTGAAATAGATCTCACACATCTTTTTCTGTGATCACCAGAGATAGGGAGCCTAAAGGGATGGGGCCAGTTGTAGGAGGCTTGGCTGTTGTTGTGGTATCTGAGATAGTGACTGTGATGATAGTTGACAATGGTTTCCTCTCAAACCTATAGTGAAACACATGCAGGTCATTTGCCAGTTGTCAATTCCCTTCAGCATGAAAAAGAGGTTTGCTGTAACCGGTGATATTTTTAAGAGTTTTCTACACATTTATTGGTTCATTTGTTGAATGCTGATTCCTCAGCTTTTCAGAGTAGCTTCTTTTTGCTGCTCTTAATTCGTGTCTGGCCTGATTGTACAGCATTCTATCAATTGAAATATATTAAGCACTATTGTGTTTGCATGAAATATTTTGATAAAGATGAATGTCACAATTGCAAGTGCTATTAGAGCCCCATCTTTTTCCAAGATAGTCAGTTTGAGATCTCAAAAGTGTGTTTTGGAGACTGAACTACTCCTAGTTACTTTGCTCTTGTTTAGAATCCTGATGATAAATGTAAACTCATTTCCTGAGTTTCACTTTATGGTACTTCTTAATCAATAAGACCAAAGTGCACCTATTCTGCATGATCTCATTACATGAATACAATTAGATACAGATGGTCCCTCAGATAACTACACCCTATGAATTGCAGTCAGAAATAAATTGTAACCAATGTAGCTTGCAGAGCAGTGGAATCATATGGTCTGTCACTGCCCACACTCATTCAGGACCAGCTATTATTTCCAAGTAGTATTCTATGGCAATGTAAATTACTACCTAAAGGACCCCTTTGTCCAAGGAAGGATGAACTGGCACACTAGACATACTGTACTTTCACAAAAGTCCTCTTGGCCACAGTTGCATCTGCTCTTGGAGTCCAAAATGACCTGCAGACTGTGTTCTAATTCTGAATGACAAACTAAATACAAGGTCAAATTTACAGATTCAGGGGACCTAAATATCTATAGTCACTTAGTCTTGTCACTTTTAGTCTCTTTCTTTCCATTCATACTTGCACAATCTTCAGACATTGATATAGAACCTCGACATACGACCTCACCAGAATATAGGGGGACACTACCAACATATTATGGTATACAATATATTATATTTCAAGAAGAGCATGTGACCCTCTAATCTTGCTTCTGTATTTGTTGTGGTCTGTGATGGTGCTGTTTGTGTAGATGTGTTACAGGGCCTGGTTCTCATGTAAGCATTATTGTTCTGTTGTTTCTTATTATTTGTAAGAATTTGTTTCAGGTTTAGTGGTTGTATGTATGCAATTACATATGTGCTTGCCACCCAGTGTCTGAGAAACTGCAATCATTGTCAACTATTTTCTGCAACTTAATAATATATCTGAATAGTTGTTCTGTTTTTGTTAATAACATGTACAATGTCAGCTTGTATATAATCTGCTCCAAAGTAAAGTCCACTACAAACATGTTCTCATCTGCATGTATTGGGGCCATAATTATTTGTGATAAGCCATTGTCAACATGGAGTTCATGGAATCAGGAGCTATTTTGGACTTCCCCTTCATGGTAGAAAGATTAAAGTAAGTGGTGGGATTCAAATAATTTAACAATCGGTTCTCTGCCCTAATCATCTTTTCCAACAACCAATTCACCAAACTGCTCAGAAAGTTAACAATCAGTTCTCTTGAACTGGTGCAAACTGGCTGAATCCCACCACTGGTTAAAGTCACTCATAACCAGCAGTCTTAGAACAAGAACCCAAGACAACATCTGGGAGTTTTTTTAAGACTGTTGGTAGCGCCTGCATTGTTGATATACTATCAGGAGTCCACAATTATTCTAGACCAGTGTTCCTACTGTAATCACTGGAAGTGGTTCATATGATTGTGACCAATTTTGCCCTTCTACACTATAGGTATATAAGACTGTAGAATTAATATTTTTATGAGAAAGTTTGTGTAGGTAATATTTCTCTGCAACTCAAAATCACACACTCCTGTGCTGAAATGTTGCTATTAGTAGACTAGAATGGGCAAAGATCACATTAAAGCTAGCAGGAATTAGGAAACAGGGAATAAGATTCTATAAAGTTTATCAACATTCATTCCATTCAAATTCATCTAATTAACACTTTAAATAGAAAAAAAAAGTTAGAAAAAGTTAATATAATAGCTACCAGGAAGCATTTTCTTCAGAGCTGAAATAGAGCACAAAACTACTTTCTATTTATTTATTACAGGAAGAAGATGATATTATTATTAGTGAAATGAAAAAGAAAAGGTCAGGGCCTGTTCATTCCCCTTTTAAGCTATAAAGGCTGCAAATATATACTTATCATACATCTGGTAAATTACTTCCAGTGCAATGTTACTTGATTTACTGTTTGTAAAAAAAAAAATCCAGAAAAAGGAAATATTTTATTTGAACAATTTACTTATATTGAAGGTAATATATTTCAACCTGAAATAACCAATTTTCAGTAGAAATAAAAGCAGCCCACATAGACAAATGGGGTACTATATCTTTGTTTACATAATAATTATTTTAGCTGATCTTTTATTATAAAAACTACAACTGTGTAATTTTATTTTGCAATTTTCTATGGCAGTAGATGGTTCTAAATTAATCAAAACAACTGTTTTCTGTTTCAGACCAATTTAAGGTGGGTAATTTGCTTGTCTATTGTTATATACCCCCTTCAGTCTTTGAAGAGTCTGCTGGTGTTTGGCAGGTTTGATATTGCTTCTGTTTAAAGATATTGCTACTAGAGAGGGAAAGAAGATGGGTAGGAAAGAAGAAAAGCGTACAAAAGCCAAAAAATGTGGTAAATCAGATGATGATTGTCCAATCTATCTTTTGCACTACCGTTCGCTTCTATTCCATTTACAAGAGAGATATGTACCTTCAAGGGATTACCCTGATAGAACACGGACCTTGGCAAAATGGGGGAAGAGAGTGCCTATCTTCATTTCCATTAATGATTTAAGCCACTGACATATTTTTATTTCATTTCTTCAAAATTTGTTGTAATAACTTTACTTTCTTCAACTGCTTCTTAAAGCTTAGTGAATTAGGAAACCATCTACATTAGCAGTTGCAATAGCATTTATACACCACCCATAGTGCTTTACAGCATGCTCTGGACATTTACAATGTCAGCATATTGCCTCCAACAATCTGGGTCTCATTTTACCAACCTCAAAAGGATGGATAGTTGATTCAATCTTGAGCTGGTCAGGAACGAACTCAAGGCTATGGGCAGAGTTACCCTATAATAGTGCATTCTAACCACTGCGCTATCAGGGTTGCTACCTAAGATGCTTCCAAATGTTTTGTTGTACACTTAAAATGTTTCACCCTCATTGCCTAAGAAATGAACCTTGTATATCTATCTTAGGATCATCTTCCTTAATCTATACACAGGAATTGTGAAACACAAATATTTTTTCCAATACTGAATGCTTATAAATAGATCTTTGTGGATTCTCCCTATGTTCAGTAAGAACAGTGCTTCCCCCCCTTCTCTCTCTCCTCTCCCTCTACCTTT